>JANHJO010004611.1:77951-89800 GCA_032468235.1 Pseudoxyrhopus heterurus | reverse complement strand
ATCTCATTGGCTGTCAGACTCCCAGGGGGTGGGGGTCTTGGCTAACTTGGAGGCTGTGGACAATTCCTAATATGGAAATATCCTTCTATGGTCTTAGCTTTTGTTATGGAGAATAGCCCCAAGGGTAGTTAGCAAAAGGTGGGGGATGTTTCTTTCCATGTGAGTTTCCATGTGAGTTAAAAAGGTATTTTAAAAGTATCTCCCAAAGGGGGGGATAGGCTTCACCTTCCAACATATACAATCCTGGATTATACTCTCTTATTTTCAAATTTTTGAAGATGCACAAGAGTTTTTATGTACTCTCAAACTAGGTTATGATACATCATCCCATTCATTCTTAAAATATACTTATTCAAAACCTCAAAGAGGGAAGAAGCTGTCTAAAAGTGGATGCATTTTTCCCCCTGTTCTTTTCCTCTCTCCTCCCCACCTCATCCCACCCCTCTTATTTAAATTGCTAATATATTCATACAGCCCCATTGCTTCACGTCGTTTCTGATTCAAACATGTACAGAAATAATATCATATCCTTTATAGCAATAAGATGAGCTGTATTGAGAAGAACAACTACTGGGTTTTCTATTGTTTAATGCAACTTTGAACCTTTCACTGAGATTAGGATGCTGTCAGAAACATATTGAAAGCTTAGGGACTGCTGTCTAATGCTGTCCTGAACTGATAGTTAATTGGTCCCTATACTTTGATAGCCCTTTCATAGCTGGATGCAACAGAATGAAAGCAAACCACAAAGGAACTCATTTTTTCTTTATCATTCATTTCATTTTTATTTGTTTAGTAGGGAATAGCTTCTCTTCTTGTAAAGAATTTGTTGCACTCTTTACTAATATTCTCATCTCGATGCAACTTTGTTTGCTAAAGTCACTGTTTTGTTTATTAGTTACAGTTATATCTTTGTTGGTCCCCAAATCCAATTCATCCAATCCATGAATAATGCTGGGAAGAAATTAGACAATTTTCCCAATATTATTAGAAAACTTCTCATTTTCTGATAGCTCGTGTGTTGAAGAAATGAGATACTAATATTTATGTCACCCTTCTACTGACAATTCAGTATACACACAGGGTGGTATAATTTTTTATGAAAAGAAAGAAAAATACAAAACTTACTTTGCCTTTATCACATTAAACTCATTTTTTAAAATTATACAAGGTCAGTGTCCATAGTGAGCTAACCATTGTCTGTCATCTCTTGTTTCATTTCTCTCTAAATCCCATCCCAATAGGTTATGTACTAAAATATAATAACAGTAATTATTTTAATGGAAATTACTATAATTGCAATGATTACCATTAATTTTATAATGCAACATTAAAAGCTGTAACTTTCAACAGGTGAATCACATACTATGTAATATTTTCACTCCTAAATGCTGATTTAAATTTCTCTAACAGCATACCGCTCAGTGTGGCAGACAAAGATGTAGAAGCAAATTGTTTGGTAGATTCCTTTCCACTCATGCTTCAAATTACTGTGGTGGCAACAAATGTTCCTGTGTTAAATGTTTCAGAGTACTTTAGAACACAAAGGTGGGACTTGCACATTGCTGAAAGCCTGGATTTTTTTTTTTAAAAAAAAACATAGTTTGTTGAATATATGAGCCAGATTCATATCTTACACTTAGCCAAAGATCAATGCAATGAAACCTTGATGTATTTAAATTTGCATGCAACAAACCATATTTCCCTTACAATTCGCAACCTATGTGGCAATACAATAAATTGCTAGGATGATACATTAAATGATAGACATTCCCTCTCTCCATTTTTCCATTAACGTGAGATTTCAGCATATATCATATTACAGTTGGACTACAAGGTAATAATCATCAGGCATAGTGAATGTTAACTTTCCTACTTTCATGCAGTTCTTCAGGTCTAAAATCTGACTCATCCCATCACATATGCATATATTGGGCAGACTCAGCTTTAACTGGCAGCAGCTACATCTTAAAAAGACATTCATCGGAGAATAAACTTGGAACAATGATGCCACTTCTGCCCAAATAACCTTGGATTTACCTTACTAGCACTCCTGATTTCATTTCTATATTGGAAAATATCAGAGTAAGACCAAGAAGATGAGATCAAATCCCCACCGGAATAAAACCCAATGATTAAGTTTACACACCATTAATCCATGGTATATTTAACAAACTATGGTTGGAGGGCTTCTTCAGCAATCTAAACCATAAATAGCCATAAACTATTATGCCCAGATTCACAGCACAGGCTAAACCAGCTTAGAAAGTTAGCACCCACCCCTCTCCTAAAAGAATGAAATGTTTTAGGAAATATTTTTTTAAAAAGGCAGAATATTATATTTCCCTGGATGAGAAATTGAGAAACATGTTCTTGGAGACAGAAAGCAGCCCCCATCTTTCTTGATGGCACTCAGCAGATGTCAGCACTTAAGGGATAAAGAGCTTATTGAGATCTGGGTAGCTCTATTCATAGGCAAAAATTCCCTGCAGCAAGATCTAAACAAAGATAGGATTAGTCCTCAGCTACAATAGGAATTGTCCAATAAGCCCTTTCATTGCATCAGCAGACCAAGCTTCAACCAAGCTTGACTCAGACAACCTACAAAGCCAGCTCTGACCCCTACCACAGGCAATAGAATACATGTTCTTGAACAGGAAGCTCAAGTTCAAAGCCCAAGAGAAGGTATAAATACCCCCCACTCTCAACTCCATGTGGTCAGCTACTCAGAATCATGTGCTTGATGGTTCTGCTTCATCAATAAATGGACCCTCTTTCCAACCAGCCTCCAGCTTCCATTTTGTCTCCAGTGTCTTTCTCCTGGCTTGGAACTGAACCAGATGTATATTTCTTCCAACAATAACATTGAACAAATGACATTTTATTATAACAGTTACTTTATAAGTTGTTCTGTGACTTTGATAATACGTGACTTCAATGGGTCACCTGTTCAGCATGAACATTGCAGGGTGGACACTGTTAATCTCATGCTGCTAATCAGCTGCAGGGTGTCCTGAACTATTTTGCTATGTCGACAATCGTATGTAAAGGATGACCACCCAAAGTCACTCTTTTGCATTTTTGACCCTGGAATGAAATGCCTACACACATTGTAGTGAAAGCAAGCAAATTCTGGGCAGGTTTGAGATCAAGGAGTTCAGATGACTGATCAGTACCTTAATTATGAACTCAGAACTCTGACCATCCTTGAAGAGCACAGCACCATAGACTGAATGGCATATGCCTGCTTTAATAGACTCCCATTTATACATGAAATACTTAAGTATCATCTCCATGGTCATTGGCTAATAGGTCCTCTTATTTTTGTATGTGTTCCTGACATATTGCTTGTTAGCACCTCATTAACACTTGCTGCTAGTGAAGAGGCTACCTTGGGGAATTCATTTCTATTGTGCACTCACCTGATGGAAAGCTAATTGCGTCACTGTGCAGTTGTTCCCATTAAAGCTGCTCAGCATCTGTGATTAATAAGGTACTAAAGTAATGAGGAAATGAACTCAGGACTCCGAAGGGGCCACCTAGTCCCTTTAGAGCAGGTTTTCCAGACCAGGGCTTTCATTATAAGACCCTCCTGAGACAGAGACATCTTTATGTAGCCAGCGTTCCGGAGTCTATCATGAAGTCTGTTTTGAAATAGATTTTTGCATCTGTACATGGGAATCATAAGAACCTCCTTTGTGTTTCCTCACTGGCCTTTTAGACATTAAACAAAGGCGGCAGCATCCCTCCTTTCCATCTCAGCTGCCAACCAGAATAGGTAGTCATCAAATTATGACCACGGTTGAGTCCAGCATTTCGGTTGCTAAGTGAGACAGTTAAGTTACCAGTTTTACAACCTTTCTTGCCACAGTTGTTAAGGGAATCACTGCAGTGGTGAAGTTAGTAAAACGGTTGTTAAGAGAATCTGGTTTCCCCTTGACTTCGCTGGTCAGAAGGTCACAAAAGGTGATTGCATGACCCTCGGGACATCGCAACCGTCATAAGTATGAGTCACTTGCCAAGCATATGAATTTTGATCATGTGAACCTTGATGCTGCAATGGTCGTAATGTGAAAAACAGTCATAAGTCACTTTTTTCAGGGCTGTTGTAACTTTGAGTTGTCACTAAATGAACTGTTGTAAGCCGAAGGCTACCTGTCCATTGGATGGGTCCTCCTATTCCTCGATAAGATGGCAAACATACTGACTCTCTAATTTTATTGGTAACAAACTTGAGAATTCCAATAGTGTAAGTGTCAGAGAGGACTGTCAACGATGATGAGAATCCGTAGGACTACATCTGTGTTGACAGATACATGACGCTTACTTATACTGCCATCTGCACACTTAATTTTGGAAGCAGTTGTGAACCAGTGTTGAACATGGTGATTAGTAAAGTTGGATGATATGGCTTCTTTGATGTAAATCGTACTAGCAAGTTTAGATACTGCAATATGAGGCGTATGGATTTTGGATTTTAAAAAAAATGTGTATTTTTTTATTGAGGCTATAAATATATTGAGGGATATGTTGATTTTATTGCTTTCCTGACATTTCAACTGTTGTTAGCTTTTCCATGTTAACCTTGATTGGGTTGGATGTACCCTGGTGTAAGATATTCAGGGGTTATTTTGAGCAAACAGAAATCCGCTAATTCCACCTGTAGCTGTGATAAATACTTCCATCAAAGGCTTCACTGTGGGCAGAGATGTTACAAGGAAGTTGACCAAAGAAATTGCCCCCACTTATCAAAAGAAGTGAAGGCATCTTCCTATCATCCCTTGGAGTAGCTGAAGCCAGTGGTGGAAGATTCTGGCTTCAGGAGGACCTATTGTGGCCACCAAGAAAGAGGACAAGAGAGGACATTTACCAGAATAAGTAATATTTGTATTGTTCCTTTCCTCCTCTCTGGAATATGAACTGGAAGACCACTGTTATTCTTAAGGGTAGAGATTTCATCCCTGGGGTGTACCCCAAGCTGGATCTGCAGACAGAATGAATGCCTATACTTACTTGGGTCTTGTTAACTGCACTTTATTCATATTGCAAAAACAGTTTCAAGAAGTTAACATATTAGTTGAAAAAAGAATACAATTTCTTTGCTTGGGACAGATGTAAAACCTCTCAGGTCTGAAAAAAAATGCCCAGCTGATCCAAAAGGACCAATTCCATGGCTGATGATATTGAAGACTGCAGAGAAGTCAGGAAGAGCAAGGAAGGATTGATGTGCTACCTCCATCCCACTCGAGCTATAGGTCATCCTGAAAGCATGAGGCATGCAGTTTCCATCCCGTACCCAGGTCTAAAAGCTGACTGGAAAGGGTCCAGATAATCCAGTGCTGCTGATTAGCTTGCTATTATGTAGAGCTTTGGCAAATTGGCTTTTGTCTCTCCAATTTGTTAAAAATAGAGTAAGGGTTGTTGTTTTAAAAATACTAAACTTAACTGTTTTGTAACAGGAGACTTTTCTTCTTCTAGGAATAAACAAGGATTTTTGCTGCCTAACATTAAGAGAGCCTTTCCTTGAGCCTATACATGATGCAGTTTTATTTTCTATTGTTTACTGTTTTTATGTCCATACATTTCTATGTATGGGAGCTGATGTGGTTCTTGTTATGGTTATTTTGAATGGCTTTACTTTCACCATGAATGTTTTCATTTCTGTTCATAAAGCCTATAAGCATCCAAGACTCGCTGGACTGAGGCTCACGTAGAATGTAATAAGCAAACAGACATATATTAGGCCAAATCCCACAAGTCGTGCTTTACAGTTTCTAAGAATTCAACCTGTGGTTATTAGCTAGCATCTGGAACAGGCTTACATATTTTGATTCACTTTTTCAGGCAAACATTTCCCAAATGTGTATTAGACCTTGGGCTGTGAATGGGTCAGTTGTTATCTGCAAATGGGAGACTCTTGCTAATGATTAATCCATGCTTTTGAAAATGTTCTGCTTTATGTGGTCCTTGTTATCTCTCCACTCTGAGTGGAGGGGTGGGCTGCTGGGGGTTCGCAGGGGTTCGGGAATCCCCTTGCTAAGAGTCTGCCCAGTTTGGAGAACCCCCAAATCCCACTCCTAGCTGGCAATGTGATTTTGCTGTCATGAATGGAATCTGTAAGTTTTAGAATATACCTAATTACTGTAGGCTGGAGTCGTCCACATATGTGAAATGGCTATTCTCCTGAAGAAGCAGGGAAGAAAAGAAAAAAGAGAAAAAGAAAGAATAAAATCAATCCCAATAGTATATATTTATATGTATCTGCTTAAAAGTGAAGTCCTTTTAAACTTGAAGAGACATTCCTAAATAGAATTTGTAGGATCTCCCTGTATCTTTCCCCTTAGATTGATCATTTAAACATCAATAAAGATCAGGAAATGTATCAACACACAAAGGATAAAAAGGGCATGTATTTGCATATTCTTTGGTTTATGCATGCTAATTTATTCTCTGCAAATAAATGTTTTGCTATATTTTTTCTATTTTGGATAGGAAGAATTGCCAGAGTTTGGATAGAAATTCTGTATTGTAATAGGGAAACCAGGCAGCTTCTGTACCTGTTTATTAAATTTTTATTGATCTGTTTGACCTGTAATTTGGCAGTTTTAAGGACCCTGCTGTCTTTCGCTTCACATCAACCTGAACTAGATAACCAAGCATTCATTTATTTAAATATTTATAACCTATCTTCTATCAAAAACTAAACTAGAACAATAACATGGGATGAGAATAATGATTGTTTTATTTATTTATCTTCATAGAAGAATCATAACTGGTCCTGTTCACTTGGCCAATGTATATTCTGGCCCATTTCAAAGATGTGAACATTGAATTGTAATAAAATATGTAGAGTGTAAAGCTTGTATTTCTATGCCAGACACATGATAAAATATTTGTAACATTACATGGGGTTGATTTCTTTAAAATATATTTAAAAGTTAATCTTCACTTTCGACACAGAAAAAAGTGATTTATGATCATTTTTCATATTTATGACCATTGTAGCATCCCCATAGCCACATGATTTACATTTGGATGTTTGACAACTGACTCACATTTATGACAGTTGCAGTATCTTGGGGGTCATGTGACCATCTTTTTGCAACCTTTTGACAAGCAAAGTCAATGGGGAAACCAGATTCACTTAACAACCGTGTTACTAATTTAACAACTGCAGTGATTCACTTAATAAATGTGGCAATAAAAGTCGTAAAATGGTGCAAAACTCACTTAACAAATGTCTCACTTAGCAACATAAATTTTGGCCTCAATTGTGGTCATACGTTGAGGACTACCTGTACTACAGCCACCACACTACATGGGTAGATATACACAGACATTAGAGAGTACTGCGAGAATTACATGTTCAGCAGAGTGATGGCATGAGGGAAAAAACTTCCTGTGTCTAATTGGTTTGGCATGCAATGCCCTGGCCTATAGCACTGTCCCGAGGGAAAGAGTTGAACAGTTTATGTCAAGGATGTGAGGGGTCTGTAGATAACTTCTCAGCCCTTCCTCTGAGTAATGCAATATGCAAGTCTTCTATGGAAGGCAGGCTGGTTGCAATTTGCTGACTGAATAGCAAGGGAGCATTAGAAGTAAGCATCGACTCAACATGGCTTTGGCAGGTGGATAGGAATGTCAACTTCTGAAACCAGCTCAAGATATATGTATATCACCGACAAGTGTGTCATATGATTCTCAATCTTAATCCAATACCCAAATTTAGAACTGAAATTCTCTTGTTTTGCATAGGTTAGTTTTTGAAAGAAATTGGGTCAGTTCACTGATGATGCAAATTTGAAAGATAAAATCCCATTCTTTAGCATCAATAAACACGTTAAGTACTTTCTTTCCCAAATGAACAGGAAAGGATATGATCTGGCTGTAATTCAATATAATGTTAAGAGATAATTTTATCTATTAATGGCATAGGAAAAATATTACTTTCCCTTGAAGGCTGAGAACTGGTATAACTGTGTAAATCCAAAGTATATCAAATCGGTGTGAAACCTATGATTTCCTGCTACATCTTACCAATTCATCGTCACAATCATCCTGCACAAGGCCTTCCTCCTCCTCTTCTTCTTCCCCATTTAATGGCTCTTCTGTATTCACATCTGCTTCTGATGCTGTGTCTTCCTGAGAAATTTCACTTTTGTTTCCATCTGCCTTTTTTCTAACTTCTGCAAAAAAAAAAGCCAAATCGTAAATTACCGATGTGATTTGTGAACCCTGTTTCATTGGCAGGCTTTATTTGGCTTATCTCAGCATATCTAAATAATCAAGAATCCAATCTGGAAACTAATTGAATTTTACCAACTGTCCCTGTATGTTGCCACATTGGGAACATGGATGAAAAATTAAAATGGCACCGGGACTCAAATGCTAGGAACATCTTATCAGAAAGAAAAAGAAATTGAATGGAATATCTCCTGGAGAAATGTCTGCAACGAGTCCTAACAGAGCCTATGATCCTGACATCTTCCCAAGGTTGCCGGGAGAAATACCACTTCATTTCTTACCCTTTTATCATTTAATAGGTGCTTATTGCAGACTATAACCTGAGATTAATATCAGGCTTAGAGAAAAGCAGTTTCACAAATCTTGGCTTTGTTTACATGACTTGGTTAACATTATTAATAAATCTAGTTAGTTTCATAGTGGCTTAATATTTTTGTGAACCCAGGCCATTTGATTAGTTTATGGTTCAATACATTATCCAAAACCAGAAAATGGATTAACTGAAAAAACAAGTTAACCTTGGTGAATGCAGTCCATGAATTAAAACTGGGCATGGTTTGGAAGCAATGCAAATAATCAATTGGGGGTTTGGGCTGGATGAAGAAATGAAAAACACTTAGAATGTTTCTATTCTGTTTCTTTTTCTTTTGTTAAATCTACTACTGCACATAGCAGAGAACAGGCAGAAAAAAAATATCAAGGTGGCTTACTGTCATTTAGATATACGAAATAGAGCAAAGATGGAAAGCCTGTTAGGCTTCCAGATACAACTAGATTGTGGCTCCCTTCATCTGATCAAGATTGATGGAAATTGGAATCCAATCTCTGGAGGACTGCAGCCTATGAATAGGGAAATTATGTCCTTCATAGGTTTTGGACTATGTAATCTGCTGAGCTACAGATTCCTATCAGTATCTATGTCCTTTACTAGTACAACTAACCAATGAAAATATATTCTCAAGGACAAAAAATCAGCAGGGGAACCTGCTATATACTTTTATATTCAGATGGGAAGTCTGATAGTTTTTTGAAATCACAGGTTTCCAAGGGCTATTTGGTCTTGTTCTACTATTACAATCTTTATAATATAGATGCCAGTGAAATACGTCCATACTTTAGATTGCCTAGAAACAGTCACTTATATTTAATAACACTGATGCAGTTTTACCCAATATGGTGCCTAGAGACAGATTGGATTATAACTCCATTAGTCATCATCCACTTTGGCCCTTGCTGGCTGGATAGGTGCTGTAGTTGAGGACGAAAAAAACAAAACCCTGTCTAGCTCCTAGGAATGGAACAAGGGCATCACAGAGCTGGACTGTAATTGCAGAAAGTATCAAAGGTCCTTTGTCCTGAACAAAGGAAGTTCAGCCGGTATTAGGAACATGGCGCTGACTTTCTGCACTTGAACTCCTACTGTGTTTTGGTGTTACTGAGGGGACATTTGCAATCAGCCAACTGACCTGTAGGTGTTTTCTGTTGTTCAGCAATCTGCTCCAATCTGCCCAAGAGAGCATCAATGTTGGATTTGATCTGCGTCAGCTCAGTTTTAATTGTCTGCAGTTCACTGCATTTCACTTGGAAGACAAAAGTTAGAAGAAAACCTTATTCTTTTGTCTGGTACGAATGAGCAATTTGCTTGAGCAGAGATTTAATTATACTTCACATATACCTTTTAGTTGCAGGTCCTGCTTGGCGTCCATCACAATAAGGGCTTATTGGGTTCAGTATAGGACAGGGTCTCGTTTGCCTTTCATAGCTGAGGAGAAGACAGGAGAATTTTGGCAGGTACCATTTCTCCCATCAGAGTGCACCATCAATGGGAACAAACTACCAAAACCTAAATGCTAGTGCACAGCTACTTAAGGGTTTGGAAGCCCTGTGCTATATTGACCCTGACAAGATGGTGATATTGTGGTATCAAAGAAGTCCTTTATTAATGCTTAGAACGGACCTCCTGCCACTCTCTCTCCCAACTTTGGTGATGTACAAGATTTGCAACTCTGAGTCAATAAAAAACAAAAGAGGAATCTTTCACCTCATTCCTTGAACTTTTTACAAAGAATTCCCCCTTAATTTATAATTTGCATAACTACTTAGAAGTTGATGAAATGATCCTTACAGGTGAACAAACACAAATATATGCATCATATTGAACAGGCCAATGTACCTACTCCTTTATTTAGGATTCTTTATTACATTATTTCCTTATTTTTGTGCTATCCTGTCAAGTGGATTCTGAGCTGTTGAGCAGATACAGACTGTCTTAAACTCCACCCTTCCCATTTTGCCCTCTTGGATTCTTTTTAATTAACCTATTTCTTTTTCGCAAAACTGTATTTCCCGATCCCACTGCTACTTCTTGTGTCCAGATCAGCTATTTGGGGGAAAATGCCTGCATAAGTTAGCTCTTGCTGTAAGATGAATGACTCCCTCAGATTGTATCCAGTCTGACGTTTACTTCCCAGCCTTCAATTTCCTATAATTTTCACTCAGTCTTCCCTGTTGGCAAAACTGAGCATCTTCTGTTTTTACTGGAATGTTTTACTTTCTTAGGAAAGGAGGAAAGTAGTATTTTCCTATTTTTATTTCCAAAAAATCTGTTGCATGAATGATGCAGTACAGTTCGGATGAGGTTCATTAGTTGAAGAATTAGTTCAATATTAGAACAGAGATGATAATTTGAACATCACCTTTTTTGTAAAATGTTCAGCCAAAGGCATGTATTCTTTCCTCCAGCCATTTCGTCTTTTGTTATTCAGTGACAGTTTGAATTCAGATGTTTCTGGCTGTAGTTACCAAACAATTGTATCTCATTGGCAGCCAGTTTTTGTGGTAAAAAGCACTGACAGAATATTAGCTGAACTGTCTTGCTATCAAGACCAAGCTGGCTCATTGTATTGTGTTTTCAAATATTTTGTCTTTCACCAAGTACTTGGCTTAATGTATTTTTTTCCCTTTCTTCTGTGATGAGTATGTGTTTATTTTTAATGCTCCATTTATTTGTTGTTGTCATTGTTTATAATATATTTTGATTGTATTTTTACAACTATTCCCTTGAGGGCAGAAAATTATGATATTAATAAATAAATAAAAAGCAACCATTCTCTTTATATAGATTCATTTTAATTCATTATCAGCTCCTTTTACCCTTGCCTATTGTGATCAAATAACCAGGTTGCCACTGACTCCATGGTTAGGGGAGATAATGTATACCTCCTTGAGTATGAAATATATTCCAACCTGCTTAAAGAAACAGTTCTAAGATCTTTTACTAAAAAAAGCTTTTCCTTGGTCTGGAAGGTCTCTTAATTATGAGCTACTCTCAAATCTTCCATTTATAGGTAAGGTTATTAAGAAAGGGCTACCCTCACAACTTCAGATGCCTTTGGATGAAATTTAACTATTTGGACCCATTTCAGTTGGGTCTTTGTCTGGAAGATGGTCCTAAAAATATTTTAGTCATGTAATAATAGATAATAGATTAACAGAGTTGGAAGGGACCTTGTAGGTCATTAGGAGCTTTGGTGGCTCAAGTGGTAAGAACAGAGTACTGCAGTACTGCAGATCAGCAGTTTGGCTGATCGAATCCCACCAGCTCC
>JANHJO010004611.1:67106-77851 GCA_032468235.1 Pseudoxyrhopus heterurus | reverse complement strand
CCGCCTATTCTTCCATGGCGACTCAAGGTGGCTTACAAAATATAAAACCACATTTAAAACAATAAAACTAATAAAAAGAATCAAATAATATAATAAAATCACCCCCACCTCCCGCCCCAGTGACAGCAGATCACATGAGCCATTTAATGGACTCCATCCTGCTCTGGGTTCGCCAGGCCTGCTGGCAGAACCAGGTCTTCAGCGCCTTCCAGAAGAGTATTAGAGTGGGGGTCATTCTAATCTCTGGGGAAATGATGTTCCAGAGAGAGGGAGCCACCATGGAGAAGGCCCTTCTTCTGGGTCCCACCAGTGTATCTCCCTCGGGGATGGAACCTGCAGCATTCCCTGCCTCCCCGCTTTAATGGGTCGGTTAGATGTGACCGGCAAGAGACGGTCTCTCAGATAACTTGGTCCCAAGCCATGAAGGGCTTTAAAGGTGACAACCGCACCTTGAATTGCACCCAGAAGCAAATTGGCAGCCAATGCAGCTCCTGCAGGAGAGGTAATACATGTGCACACCGAGGTCTGCACAAAACCATGTGGGTCGCTGCATTTTGCACCAACTGGAGCTTCTGGATGCTGTTCAAGGGCAGCCCCATGTAGAGCGCGTTGCAATAGTCAAGATGGGAAGTAACTAGGGCATGAGTGACTGTGAGTAGGGATTGTTGGTCCAGGCAAGGGTGTAAGTGGTGCACAAACCGCAGTTGCGAAAAGGCCCTCCAGGCCATGACTGTCACCTGCTCTTTGAGCAGGAGTCATGAGTCCAGGAGAACCCCCAGATTATCCACATCTGTTTGGAGTAGTGCCACCCCATCCAAGACCAAAGATGGCAATTCTCCCTGAGCCAATGAACCCAAAACCCAGAGCCACTCAGTCTTGCCAGGGTTTAGTTTCAACCTGTTGCTCCCCATCCAGCTCCCCATCTAGCCCCAGCCTCCAGGCACTGTGAGAGGAAGGACATGGCATCACTTAACTCACCACGGGCTGAGACATATTGTCATCAACATATTGGTGATATCTCAGTCCTTGGTGACGGATGATCTCACCCAGCGGCTTCATATAAATGTTGAACAGCAGTGGAGAGAGTACCAAGCCCTGCGGAACCCTGCAAAGCAGTGGGCGAGGGCTGGATCTCTCCCCTCCTATCCACACTGACTGAGAGCGACCGCAGAGCAAGGAAGTGAACCAGGATAGCACAAGGCCTCCCACTCTTATCCCCCGAAGCTGCTCCAGGAGAATACTACGGTCGATGGTATCAAAAGCTGATGAGAGGTCAAGTAGAGCAAGGATGGATGCACTACCCCATCCCGCTCCACCAGAGATCATCCAAAAGTGGGACCAATGCTTTTCTGTCCCAAATCCAGGCCTGAATCCTGACTGGTAGGGGTTGAGACAATCCATTTCATCCAGCAACCTCTGGAGCTGCCGCGCAACCACCTTCCCCAAAAAGGGAAGATTGGAGACAGGTCGGAAATTATCCAACTGGGTGGAGTACAGCGATGGCTTCTTAAGAAGAGGGCAGACCACTGCCTCCTTCAAGTGCTGGGGCACTGCCCCCTCCTGTAAGGAAACATTAATCACCACCAGAGTCTACCCACCTGTCACCGCCTGAGCAGCTTTCACAAGCCAGAAGGGACATGGGTCTAAAACACAGATGCTTGCGGACATACTCCCTAGGATCCTGTCCACTTCCTCAGGAGCAACAGGGTCAAACCATTCCCAGATAATAGGGCAAGAATGTGCCTCAGGGGCTTCCACCGGACCAGCAACCACACCGGCGTCTAACTGGGAATGAAGTCAAATGATTTTGCCTTCCAGAAAATCCGCAAATTCCTCAGCGTGTCCCTTCAGGTGGACCTCAATCTCTTCCTTCCTCAGGAGGAGGTGGCTCACCTTAAAGAGGGTCTCTGGGCGATTATCTGTAGACACAATTAGTATTTACACTTCACCACACGAATCACTCCGAGGTAGGCCTTAATAGCAGCTCTTGCCCATGTTCAATCGAGTTCATCCCTTATTTTCTGCCAGTGGCACTTTAGACGTATCCTCATGCATTTTATCCCCCTAGGGTTCCTCTGTATACCATAGGACACAGAGCGGTCTATGGGTGAGGAGAGGTCGCATGGGTGCAATCCTATGCAGAGCCTCAGTCATCTTCCTATTCCAAACAGTGACTAATATTTAGGGAAATGGCAACAATGCATTTTTTTTTACCAAGCTTTGAAGTAATAATTGATTTAATGATACCAATATTCTTATTTTAATTGTATTGCTTTTACTCTCATGTTTGTGTTTTTGTTTTATTGTTACCCTGCAGTAAGCTGGGCAGCCAATAAATTTAATAAATAAAAAATTGTTGTACGCACCCAAGTCAAGGTAATCCTTGATTTATGACCACAACAGAGGCTCCACCATTATGGTTGTAAGTCATGATGGTTGTAAAACTTCACAACCTTTTTGGCAGTGGTTGTTAAGTGAATGCAGTGTTCATAAAGTAGCTGCTGCGGTTATTAAGCAAACCAATGGTTCACTACAAGTGCAGTTTTGCTGAAAAATGGCAGTAAATGGAAGCAAAACTGTCATTAAACATGGCCATGCAATGGTGGAATGCTACAAACATTCATAAATTCATCCTTGTTGAGAGCCCAAAGTTCAATGACTGGGGTGTGTGTGAGCATCAGAACTTTGAAATTGGGTCATACATAGCCCCAAGACAAGGTCCATCATAACTTCAAATGTCTACCTGTATATAAAAAGCAGCTACTGTAATAAATTCAAGAATAAAATAAAAGCAATGTTTTGTAATACATAAAACACTTATCAGTAATTATGTTTGCTATGTATGTCTACCCTTGTGCATTTTGTTTCAAAGGCAAATCTGAAACCATTATAAACATTACCTTTGCACAGTAGCATGGAACTTACATTTTAATTTGGCGGAGCTGTTCACAAGAGCAGCAGATCTGGCAAAGAGCTTGACCGGGATAGTTGCTTTGACACGTCGTACTAAAGGGATGGTGACTCGTGGCCGTTTCACGGGAACCATCCTGGGTATTGGAGAGACTCTTCCTCGATACTCAAGGAGTCTATACAGAAGCAGAAGAAATGCTTTCCTGTAGCAATTCCAGCCAGATACATTAGCAAATATTTCTGATCAAGAGATGAAAACGATTGATGCCCTCTAGAGGGAGCTAAGACTTCATCCATTCCAGCCATCTGTTCTTGCCTGGGCATTAAAGCCCATCAGAGATTACAGTTGATCATTAAACTACTGAGGAGACGCATTGTTCAACCATTATCCTGCAAGTTAATGCTGACAACTCTCAGAGAAGTTATTTAATAGGTTGCTTTAACAGCAATATTGTTACCGTTAATTCATTTTTAAAAATACTTCAATATTTCATATTTGAGAATTCCTTAGGCAAATCTCCAGGATATTAGAACAGATCATCCAAGGCAATTATTTTGCTGTCCAATCTTAGCATCTTTTCTTTTCTCACTTGGTGGCTATTCATTCCTTAAAACAGGACACAAAACTTTTTCCTAAAATGCAGCCAATATTATTTATACTAAATTACACTCAGGCAAGAAAAATATATATAATTGCTTAATCTATAGCGTCTGATCCTTCTCAGCCCCAATTACCAAGGTCTTTTAACAGAGCTAAAGAGGTTCAGGTGATGAGAAGTGAAAAACCTATTGAAAAACATGTCTCAGTTTGGTAGAGAGCAAACACCTGAAAGCAGACTGTAATAAAAACATATAGATCTGGACTTTGAAGCTGAACTTTAAATGCACCAAGTGCTCTTCTCAGATTCAACAGAGATTGATTTAGTAACCACAGGGGAATTTTGTAGTTCCACCTGTATGCTCCATCTGTTACTAGTTCAAAAGTTTGCTTCAATGTAAAAAAAAACCCTCCATAGTTGCATTTTAAAAAGTTAAAATATTCTTTTTATATACCTCATGGCTGCTGAAACCCCTATTTTACTGCTGCCAACTAGGCACATCTATTTTGGGTTTTTTTTTTTTAAAAAATGTTAATCTTTTGGAGAAAAAAACTATCGTACAAATGCTCAGACATCTTGGTTTTTCTTAGAAATGGAAGGGAAGAAACAAGACAGCCTCTGGCTTTATTCAGCTGAACTCAGTCCTCTAGACAACAAGAGAACTGTTTGTATTGCTACCTGCAAAGGGCGATGCAAGAGAACCCAATGGACACTGAGCATGCTTGATGCTTTTAGAATGCGGGCTAATGAGTGGCTAATCAAGGGACAGTGGCAAGATGACAAGCCTGCTCTATCTGGGCTGCGAAACAATGGGCACCTCCTTCATGACAGCAAAAAGATTTTTTTGGTAACCCTTCTGGGGTTTTGCCGCTTCAATAATCTCAATCATGAAGTCCTCTGGCAGATAGCATGGTTGACTGGAACTCTGTGGAGGAGGTCTCCTGTAGCATTTCTTACAGGGCAAGTTGTTTTGGGGAAATGCAAACAACCAGTGGAAAGTAAATGAAAAAGTCAAGGATTCATCATGGACATCCATAGAACGTTAGCACTGCAGAGAAGCAGTCTCCTTAACAGAAAAACTGTAAGATATTTCCTTAATACCATGGCTCTACATAGTGAGGAAATTCAAAGCATGTGTTTGGATCACTTCATTTCAATCTTTGGATAAAAACACATCTGTCTGGTAATTTGTTAGAGGAATGGAATCCTTATCATGAAAACACACAGAGGGCTATTATATTTCTATCACAGATTCTAAACCAAGAGCTAGGAAAGTTTATTACAACCATGCTATTATCTTTTCAAACTGAAAAAAACGTTTGGAAATGCCCTGCCCTGGCATAGAAATAAGCCAAAATACCCCAAAATATATGTGTGTTATGTCTCACTAATTTAACTTTCTCTAACAGTTACATTTTTATATTGTATAACTTAATTTTATTTTGACAAAATTGTATCAAAATTGTATAAATTTGTAATTAGTATTTTAAAATATCAGAACCCTAAATTAATTAACAAGATCAAGGATATCCTGTAATGGGACGGTAAGTAAACCATATTAAACTCACTGGAACTTACTTCTGCACAGGGTGGTTTAAAGCAGGGGTCCCCAAATTTGGCAACTTTAAGACTTGTGGACTTCAACTCCTAGAATTCTGGGAGTTGAACTTCACAAATCTTAAAGTTGCCAAGTTTGGAGACCTCTGGTTTAAAGCTTTATTTTTAAAAATGTAGGTTTTGAAGTTTATAATTTCACTTTCAGTTTTGAACAATGACAGGTAGTCCTCAGCTTACAATTGTAATAGAGCCTGCTATCATGGTTAGTAAGTCTCGAAGGTTGTAAATCAGATCACCCATGTGACTGACTCAATTTATACCTTTCAGCAGTCATCAAATGATCACATTAAGTGAACCAATGGTTTGTTATTTTTATTTATTTGCATCTCACCTTTATTATTTTTACAAATAAGTCAAGGTGGGCGAATGGATCCAACATTCCTTCCTCTTCCTATTTTCCCCACAATAACAATCTGTGGCCCACCTTCTAGTCTTGTAGCCAGTTCTAGACCAAACTGGCTATAGAACAGTTTTGCCAAAGCCCAGAAGCAAATGCCAGTTTTCAGCAAAAAGTCATAAAATACAGTCACCTGACTGTGGGATGCTGCAGATGGCAATAAATGTAGGCTGGTTGCCAAGCACCCAACATACAATCATGTAACTGGGGGGTGGGGATCCAGTTGTCAGAACTTTGGAACATTAAGTATTCCTAAGGAAGCATGCTGTAACTTCAAATGTCTGGTTGTAAGCGACTGGTCGTACATCAAGGACTACCTGTATCCAAGTTTTCAGTCATTTAAAGAAATCT
The DNA here is from genome assembly GCA_032468235.1 of Pseudoxyrhopus heterurus. Taxonomy (NCBI): domain Eukaryota; kingdom Metazoa; phylum Chordata; class Lepidosauria; order Squamata; genus Pseudoxyrhopus; species Pseudoxyrhopus heterurus. The sequence continues at coordinate 71,977 of JANHJO010004611.1, read as the reverse complement.
TTATATCCATAGAGCTAAGAGCAACATATTTAGAAAAGCGAAGCAGCCATTCAGATAAAACCATGGCAGGGTAGAAAATATAAGCAACCCAAATTTGCTTTGCACAAGCATTATGAAAGTGTTCCCTTATGTTCACTCTATTTAGAATAAAAGTAAAAAGCAATCAACATGACAGCACAGTTCTTCTCTTATTTGCTCACCTGTCATAGAAGTCATCTCTGTAATAATCATAGTCAAAGTCATAGCCACTGCTTTCAAAAATAAAACAAAAAAGAACAGGATTAGTACTATGATTCACCAATTACTTTTTTGAGGCAATTTCTGTGAAATAGCAGAATTCAGTCTCATAGATCTGGAAGGAAACCAGGAGTTCTGGATAATATATATTCAGAGAAGCAAAACTATATCACAAAGAACTCAGATTTACTGTTGTGCTTGTTTTAGGACACAACAAGGCATTTGGCAGCATCTGCAGAAAATCACATAATCAAAAACAACCAACCAATGGATTTTCATTATGACACAGGTTCTTATTGATGTTACAATGATATGCAGAATCTCAACTGGCAAGACTTCATCTGGCTCACATACAATACAAAACATACAAATTGTACAAATATATACAATGTGCACATTTTTCATTCTGTGTGATAGGTGAACCAAGCTCATAATGTTATTCACAATCCATGGATTTATGTGTGAACTGAATTATTGCTTGGTTACTAAAAGATAAATGGGTAGCAGATGGGAATTATGATCTAGCCAAAAAAAATGATTGATTGGGATATCACAGGTTCTTTCTTAAAATTGTACCCAATTAGATTGACCCAGACTCAAAAGAGCTACAAAAGCATTGAATTGGACAGTAGATGTTTATATCTTCCTATAAGTGTTACAAATGCAAATACATACATGTTGAACATCCAACAATTGAAAGAAGCTGTGTTTGACAAGGTAGCATAGTGAGCACTTGCCTATAATTCACCAAGAGTCCAACACCACTAAATGGTTAAAACTATAAGAGTCAGGAAAATATGGCAGCAGAGCTTCCAAAACACAATTCCCACACCTGTTTCAAGGTTGCTGCTTTATAGCCAACGCTGCCCTGCTGAGGCTGTAGAGAGCTTTTGCAGCACAGGTGCCTGAAATATTTCTAAGCAGCTTGCTCTTCCACTGTTGTATGTATATATTTTAGCAATAGCACCTGTCAAGAATTGGTTCAGATGCTATAACTACTGTGTCAGTGCCGGTGGGTGACTTAATAGCCACCATTTCCTTTTCTCTTCCAAGAGGGATATTTTATACACAATAATGAAAGTATATTATTGCAACCCTTCCTAGAAGAAAACTTTAAACAGAAATCCAGCTGGCAAATCATAGAAATTGAAAGCTCTGACATTTCCTAGTAAAAAGAAGTGTAGTTAGCACCCATTTGTTGGAAAGGTCAGCTTAAAAGTGAAAATTTTAATTTTGGCTTGACACCTTTGACTTGGTGACACAAACATGACATTTCAGGACAATAAAGCCCAAGAGAGACTTAAAGCTCAGTATCTCCATTAAAGCAAACACTCCATAGTTGATGAGTGCAGAGGCTCTTCTGTATAAAGCTGTGTTGAATAAAGGAGGACTCAGTTGGTGACTTTAGTGCATTGGGTTCACATATTTTTCCATTATAATGTGGTTTGTTTGGCTTTGGGTACTGAGCAAATTCGGTCAACTCTTATTTCTCCTATAAACCATAGGTAAACTGGACTTAGTGTGAACCCAATCATTAACCTGTTACCAGTGGGTGGCTGTTACAATAAAATAGGATAGTCTCACAAGTATACCCTGACCTTCTCAGATGGAAGAAATAATATATTATTGGTAGATAGACATAATTGCCCTTAAATTCTATTTCAATCAATCCTAGCAGCAAATTTTTGGGATCTGCAAATGGCTTTAGTCTTCATATGAAATTCCTATTTATACCACCTGTTCATTTATTTTTTCAATCAAGAGCTTGAGGAAGGATTTTATTCTGAATATATCGGAAGTCCCATCCTGCAATTTCTTTTCTTTCCAGTTCAGTATTGACTGCACTGAACTGCAGGAGTTTCTAACATTTCAGATAGGTATTGAACTAGAGGCTGCCCTATGTTCTATGTGATTTCTGCACAGACTATTTATTCTCATTCCTATTTCTTCTAGTTTTTATGAATTTCATATCCTAGAATGCCATAAAATTAGATTGTATATATTTTGAAGATCTGATTTTCTTTACTAATTTGTGACTAACATTTGCAGTCTGTTTATTTAAACATACAATTTGCATAGTGTATTTCCCCCTGAAGTAGCTTACTTCAAGCAGTGGTTAGATTATAAAGAAAGGAAAAAACAATTTAGCCTTGTTCTTGCTGCATTATTTTTATTGTGGAAAAGAAGCTATCCCCCCCCCCAAATTGGGACCTATTCAAATAAGCAATTTATCTTTCGTAAACTATTAAAAATAATAGTGCACAATCTCCCTTGGATTGAGCTCAGTTGCTGATGTTTAATGGACAATTATACACAAGTGATTTGCCACAGCCTTTTTCCAGGAATCTGTTTTGATATTTTTTGCCTAGCCTACAACCCGTCCCATCCAAGTATTAATTAAATTTGATCTTGCTTAGTTATTCTGAGATCAACCACTTTCAGCTATATGTTGTAAACTGGCATATATTCTACTGATTTTATTCTATATTCTAATTCTAATCAAATATAATGAATAGAAATTGAAAATAACTCCTGAAAAAAACTGTTCAAATGATATATAAAGTTGCATCAGTGTTAGCTGTAATACCCAACTTTTATTATATACAAACCATATTTGTAGGTTATTGTGTACCTGCAGGCACACACATACATAATTATTGGTCAAGGTCATACAACATGCTTAATAAGGTCAGTTAAAGATATAGCAACTACATTTGCATAAAATGCTAACCACTTTGTTAACTTTTAAATTTTTTTACTCTGATATGGTGTCTTGTGTAAAGATAGCCCTCTTTTTTCATTGTTTACTATACACAAGGGCTAAGTTCATGAATAAAACTAAACCAGAACATTTAATAATAATGGCTTGTAACAAATCATGCAGATTTGATTGATTTAATTTAGTAACCCCAACTTCACTGTGTTTCTGTGTTAACACAGCTTCTGTATTATAAAAAGTCAAGGGAAGAAACGGGCACATTTAAAAGCCCTGATCAAGCCAACCCACTTTTCCTCCAACATGCCAAGTCCAAATGCCAGAATTTTCACAGATAACATTAATATACATGGAGACATGATGTAAAATAACATCTGTATGTTTCAACTTTGAAAGCTTCAACAATATAGATTGTGTGTGTGTGTGTACCTTTCCAATAGTTTATATATCCCTTCTTGCAGCAGTGCTAAGTGCTAGGATCTAGATACTTCCTAAAATTAATAACCTTGTAATAGTCATATAATGTGCAATGGCTCATGAGTTCAATTCCTGAGTTGTGGCTTGAAACCTATAAAATAAGACCTGGCTACCAAAGCATGACAAGTCCCAACAAGGATAAAAATGATCACGTACTGCCTTCTGTTGGTCTATGTAATTTTTTTTCAGATAGTAGGTTTAATCATATTTTCAAGAAGAAGCTATTCCTTTCTCCAAGTTTCTCATTTTAACTATTAGGAAATATCAGAGTGCATTAGAGCCCTCACAGATTGTTATAGGTACGTAGGTCTAAAGATCATCTGTTAAAGAGACCAAAAGCATCTTGAAAGCTATAAGTTGCTTGTTTGGTATTCTTAGTGTTCAAATTCCTTTCCAGACAAGTCAGATGAGGTTTTATCATTGTTATAATAAAGACAATCATGCCCCAAAATATCCTTTATTATGTTTCCAGAGACTGCTATGCCCTATTTGTTCAGTTGTCCTTTCTCCATGCTATTAGTTTATTTTAAGGCTTTGTCCAACTTTGCACGCAAACTTCAACATGCAAAATTTTCTTTCCAAGTAAATCTCCCTTTCCAAGTGGTATTTCAGGGCAGTCATCTAGCTTCTACCTGGATGCTCAAAAGAGACTCTTCATGCATGTTGCACATGCCAGGGCAAAATTCAAGGCAGAAAAATAAATGAACAGTTTTGTTCATTGCTTTGAATCAGATTATTTTAACAATGTGGACTAAGGTAATGTCTCAAGGGAGAACAGAGTACTTTACACAGCCTAATTTATCTACTGTCTCTTTACCCCAGTCCCTCTGTAGGGCAACAGGTCCTTCCCATCTAGGCTAGCGAGCCTTGCATTCATTTCCAAAGTTAAGGTCTGCTTTAGAAGCTGCCCCCTACTGAGTCTATAAGCAGGAGGGTATTACTAAAGGCAAGAAGGTCTAAGTCTTGAGATAGCCACAAATAATTGCTGCTATTTATTCTTTAAGTCTTAAATAGTTGAAATGACTAAGGAATAACTTTTTTTTTTCATCTGAGCTCTGAATAAGATTCCTGCTTGTCTCTATGATGCTGATGCTTGTGGGGAGGGGAAATCTCCTTTCTTGTTAACTACCATTTGACAAATGAGGTAGAATAATGCTTGCTTCCCCTTTTTTGCTGACAGAGTTCCTCTTAGCTATATTTCTATAATTGCTTTCTGGTTACTCCTACTCTGAGACTGTATCAAAAAGTGAAGCCGGGGCATCGGAGAAATCGATTTCCTTCCAGAACCTCACAGAATGACATGACAAATAGAATAAGTGCAGCTCCTTGAAACAGGGTTGGTCAATTTGCTTGCACTCAAAGGACTGGGAATAGCCTAACAACTTCATCTGTTATTCTCACTCAATGGTCTAACACTTCAGAGAATTTCCATATAGGTCTT
>JANHJO010004611.1:8845-30625 GCA_032468235.1 Pseudoxyrhopus heterurus | reverse complement strand
TATATAGTGCCATATTAATGCAATATCGGGGGTTTTCAATTCAATTGTATAGAATGTGAAGGATATGTGTTTGTGTTTTATTTTTATAGTAATAATGTACACCGAGGAAGGCATTTAATTTCGTTGTATGAGGTGCAATGACAATAAAGTAAACTAAACTAAACAGTAATATCTGTTGCTGCAGCAGCATCCAGAATTCACATATTGGCATGGAAGTTGGAAGACCATCTTCAAAGTACATTTGCCATCTTCCATAATTCCAAATTCAAGGCTTTGTTGTGCTGCGTAATGAAATATACCAAAGTATCTGCATTTGTGTGTGTGTCAAAAAGTCAGAATGGTGGCTAGTAAAGCCACACATCTATTTATGTAAAAAGAGGGTGTACTTTGATCACATGCGTGCTTTGTTGCCCATTACCTTGACTTTTGACACCCTCCTATGCCCTTAGAAAATATTAATTTAATTTAGATTTGCATCCTTTGAAGGATCAAAGAATTCTGATATATTTGTCATTTCAGAATTGAAGGAAGCCACCAAAATAATTGGTAACCCACATTGGCTGTGAGCATCTATTAAATACACTATGCAGGAGAAAGGGAGGGAATACAGTTTGATCAGGTATTTTGGGATGCAATAGGAAAATGGTTATAACTTGACTTACTTTGAGTACTATGGCAGGGATAAGTAGAATCTTAGTAACTATTCATTTGTGGACCATATTCCCTTATTTTTTTGCAAGTGCTACTGTACTTGTGATTTGAGAGGGCAAACCCTTAATGTTTTAAAGACTGAAGCGTTGTGCGTGTATGTGTGTGTGTATGTGTGTGTGTGAAAGGTTTCAAGGTTACAAACATTTAATACTTCATAAAGTAAACGAAATCAAGACATCACCGCTTAAGAGAATTGGACAGGGCCTCATTTATTTTTGAATGTTCTTCCATTTAAAAAGCTCCTCCATGAAACAAGCTGGCATATCACACAAAGTTTCTATTATTTTTTGATGGGATTAATGTAATACTGTATGAATGTACTTAAAAAATAGACCCATTTGATTATGTACCATTAAGTCATTTTCAACTCCTAGTGACTACATAGATTTTCTATATGAAAGACCACCTTACTATTAAACTGACTTCTGAGAAGTTATGTATGCGATTGCCCTATCAGAGAGTTTTTAAAGGAGACAAAGTTCATATCTTTCTTTTTAAAATCCCAATTGTACTCTGAAAGGGATGTAATTCAGAGTTCTGCCATTGCAGCTTTCAATAATATCCAACCTCAGATTTTTCAAATGCTTTTCAAACTCTGTTTGTTTCAGAGTTCCCAGCCAGCATTGCAGTCCAACAAAAATAGAGGCTACCAAGTTTGGGAAACTTGTTGCATAATGTTTAGAAAGGTTTGAGAGACATTTTTGCAGCTTAGTACCATGCTGGCATCTTGTAAAATTATTGATGTTTTCTGCTCTAATAGCCTAAGGCCAGAGCTGGTTTATTTGATAAGCTATTTTTCCTTCCTAGCATTAAGTGTTTTGCAGTACAGATTAGCTCTTTAATTGAGAGCCAGGTGTCTTAGAGTCCCCAGAGGCTGCAGTCTTAGTGATGAACTGTCAGAGAAGAAGAAAGAGGTTCTGCTTTTCCCTTTTTGTGGATGGCTCTGGTTATATCAGCGCACATACAACACATGGCCAGCTGTTATTTCTTTCTTATCATGGCTGTTCACAAATGGGAATTTTTCCCCACCCCGTACCTTACTTCAATATTCTCACAAGTTTCTAAAAAGTCAGATAATTAATTGACCAAAAGAAACCCCCAAAGTATGTTCTGTAACAGAATCTCTAATTCCAAGAATTTGCTTATGCTTATGCATTCTCCCAGCAGTTCTGATATTTGCATTTAGAGTGCAAAAATGCACAGAGAGAACTTTCTTGTGCATTGCTAAATGTACAAGTTTCAGTGCAATCTCAAATTCTGTCTGATTGTGTAAAAAACATTTTTTGTGTGAAGATTCTACCCCAAAGACAATAAGTGTCCCACCCATAAATACCCTAGACTACATGGATTTGCTTCCATTGTGTGTGTGTTGGGAGTACACTTATTAAATTTCTGAATTGGACCCCTGAAGCCCTCTATTCTTTACTGATCTCATGCTCTGGAGGTCTCACTACAAAAATGATACTTCTGTAGAAACTATAATTAATGTCAGAGTTAGCCTCTGAGATCTAAAATTACAGAAGCATCAACTTTTTTTAAAAAAACAAAATGATAATCACTACAGCACTAAGGCACTACAGCACTTCTCCAATCTTGTGCTTGCTAATTGTCTTGGAGTTTTAGGAATCATAATCAGAACATACTTGGAAGAAATCAGAGAGCATCATGTAAACAGTCAAAAGCTGAATTACATTATATTATTTTTAATTTTGTAAATTGCCTATATTTTGGAAGGGTTTTATATTTATTTATAAATCTTTTGATACAAATAGCAATGTACACTTGATTTTATCTTGCATCTACCTCATAACTTGTTATAAATATCAACATTCTCCTGTCTGAAATCTGGATAATGAAAATAGTGTATATGTAAATGATAAAAGAGCAACTCAAACCTATCACAGAAAGTCCCTAATGCCTTATGTATTTAGAATAGTGGAGACACTATTCAGATCAGAGGACATGATATGCAATGCTGATTTTAACCTTGTATATCTTTTTTCAGCCATTGAGAAAGAACTACCAGCCTTCTTTGTGCCTTTTGTTATCTGAGGCAGAGCAGCAAATGGTGACATTATTTATTTATATGGCTTATTTTGTATAATACAAATGAATGGTACCCAAGACCAATCAAGCTATATCAGCATCTAAGACAGTTAAACTTACAAAATATTTTCCCTTGGCCCTTCCTGGTGATAAAACTAAAACAATCATGAATTTAAAATGTAATGATTTGCTACCTTTTCATATCACCAAAAAAATCAGTTGCCTGATGCCACTGCTTTTTTCTGCCCATTTCTAGGTTGAACAAGACTCACCACTGCTCTGATGAAACTGAGAACGCAGCCCGTAATTTACCTCAAAATTCCTACACCACACAGGAGTTACATATGAAGTACAGCGATATAAAATATGTAGGAAGCCTGTTTTTTTATACCATAGAGACAGACACAGCATTAAAAATCAGCACACATATTAATATATTATATTAAAAATTACTAGCACTATCCATTTCTCTAAAAATAACTTGGGGAAATTTACAAATAAATTCTCAAATGGCCTTTTAAATATTTTCCCCCCTTCTGGTCAATCATGTCCAATTCTTAAAGACTGCCTGAGTTTTCCCTGCAGTTTTCTTGGCAAGATGTTTTAGAAGTGGCCATTGCTTCCTTCCTAGGATTGACAGAAAATGACTGGCCTAAGGTCACCCAGCTGGCTTCATGCCTAAAGGCCAGACCACAACCAGGAGTCCTCTGGGAATGGGGCAGCATAGAAATTCCAACAAATAAATAAATAAATAAATAAATAAATAAATAAACTTACAATCTTCCAGTTTCTAGCCTGATGCCTTAATCCAAGGGTGTCAAACTCTTGTCGTCACGGCATCATCATGTAACATATCATGACTTTTTCCCCCTTTGCTAAACTGGGCATGGGTGTGGCCAGTGCATGACGCATCTGGTCTGCGGACCATGAATTTGGCCTTAACCACTATACCAAACTGATTCTTTTGAATAATTACCCCATCCCTATCTGTTTCCTTCTCAGAAGATGAATGAAGAAGTTTGTGGATCTGAAGTACCTAAATATATTCCAAGAAGTAGAATGATAGAAAGGGATGAAATGGTCTATTACTCTTCTAGGAATTTAGTTCCGATACATATGTTGCTTGGGGAGAAAACTATTGAGAGAGTGGAAAATTACTTTAACACAAAGACAGAAAAAAGATTATTGAATTAATCTAGTAAAACTGGGATTTTTTTTAAAAAAATAAAATCTTGAAACTCTCGAAGGAACAAATCCTAAAATAACTAAATTTTAAGATTACCATTTTTAAAATGTTTATTTTTTTCAAATCTCACAGGCAACCCACAGCCTAGAGCAGGACTATTGATGATTCACAGGGTGATGTTGTCTACTTCAGCAGTATTTCTGCAGTGTGTATGTATGTGTAGCATGTCAGATCAGGTGATCTGGGTTGCATTATTTACGTCAAACAAAATTCCACCATCGGGGGAAGGGGTGACTGCTATATTTGGACTGTATTGGAAGTGGGCTGTTCAAACATTGCATCATGAATAAAGAGGGCTGATGGCAAAATTTTCATGTGAAAGATGGATGAGCATGTCTTGTAAATAGTGATTGCAAGAGAGAAGCAGGTGATTGAGTCATGTAACTAATGCAATAGCAATAGCATTTAGACTTATATACCATTTTATAGTGCCTTACAGCCCTCTCTAAGCGGTTTACAGTGCCAGCATATTGCCCCCAACAATCTAGGTCCTCATTTTATCAACCTTGGAAGGATGGAAGGCTGAATCAACCTTGAGCCTATTAGGATCAACTCCAGACTGTAGGCAAAATTAGCCTGCAATATTGCATTCTAATCACTGTGTCACCACTGCTCTTTCGAAAATCCTATTCAAATGTATGGGGTGTAAAACTCACCCATGGATCCAGGCTTCTGAATCCAGCACCAGGTCCTCTTGGCATATAAATTAATATTTTGCCAAATAAAAAGAGGTGTAGGTTTTATGTATATTAAAATTTCATCTTCCTCTTCTCTCTGTAATCTTTGAATCATCTGACTGGATGGATTTTTTTCTTTCTTTTTATGGGTTGTTAAAGGGTGTTTAGAAGCAAATTGGGTCCTATATGCTGGAGAAAAGTGCCTGCTGAACTTCTTAGGAATACAAAGAAATTGTATCTTTGCCTCAGCACCACATTTGGGGAGGCAGTTATATTTTAACAAATAAAACAGCTACTGTAAGACTCTGTAAGGCTTAAGGAAACCAGGTTGCCTCTTAAGCTTCACTCCAAAGAAAGGAAAATAAATCACAGTTCTAGTCCTTCACTTTTTTTTTGTTTGCTTTCTATTTTTAAAAAAGGGCAAGAAAAACACGAAGTCTTCCTTATCAGCAGAGGGAGTACAATACTGAAAATGAGTTTCAGAGTTTATTGATCAAAGTTGTAACTGATTTGGGAGGGGGTGTTAATAGAGATGATTTTGCCCTTATCTGCTGCCTCCCCTAAATAAAATTAAGAAATTGATAACTTGTGAGATGAAATTTGAAACAAAGAGAGAATTAAGACGAAAGAAATTGCCCAGCCCACTTTTGAACTATGGTCCATTGGCCCAACTTCTGCTAGCTTGAATGTTGGACTGAGCTTTGCAGGACATAAATATCTCAGGAGAACTCAGCCAAAAGCTGAATTGTGGCTTACTTGTGATCTCCTATATAGACAACAACAGATGTCCCTCAAACCACTGCTTCATGTGCGCTTCTGGAAGTCTGCCATTCAACATCTGATCTGCTCCTGTGAGACTCATCACCTTCCTCTTGCTGCTTCCCCCTCTTCCCCAGTGTCATGGTATTTAGCAGCAGCCTCTCAAACATATATTTAAAGAAACCCATTCTCCAACATAATGGAGGTGGGAGGCAAGGAAATCTGTGTTGATGCATGAGCTTGCAAGATGTATATATCTAGCCCTCAACCCATCTGTACTGTAGTTATTAGAATATATGATTGGAGCTGTCTTACTCAGCCATGAAGCTAACGTGCCTTGGGCTTTTCCTTAATCAGCTGTGAATGATTGCTTTATACTTCAAAATCCTTTTATATCTCTCTGTTTTAGCTTAAGGTCGGTAATTGCCTGACAGAGTTTTTGATGTATATTCTTGGAGGTTTAAAAGTTTATAGCTTGTTGGGGTCTTAAAGACATAGCACTTAATCTTTAAATCATTGTTTCAGACATAAAGCACCTTTCTTTTAAAGAAACAAAAAGATAACATAGATGGTTTTATTGTGTGAATGCACAAAACAGCATTCACACAATAAAATTGCTAAAGTACTTCCATCTTAAGGCTTGTAAAGAAAAGCTGAACTATTAAAGACAATACAAGCAACTGAACTGTCCATTTCTGATAGCTTGAATGGTTCATATTTCAGGTTCCGTTCCACTCTTATTATTTACTAAAAAATTCACATATGAGCAGCAAAGCAGAGATAACATTGCTTTTCTTTTTAAAATGTACCAAACAGCTCTAGTAATGTATATATTTATCTATTTAAGAAAATATCTACGACTACCGAACTCACTCTCAGTGACTATATCAATAACTCTTCCCTCATCCCACTTGTTGCAATTGTCAAATAAGCCATTCTGAGGTCCCCAGATCCATTGGCAAAATCAGGTCTTCAGGCTCTTGCTAAGGAGTATCAAAGTGGGGACAAACTTATTTCCACAGGGATGAAGTTCATAGGCATGGAGCAACTACAGAGAAGGCCCTTGGTCCTGGTAAGTGGGCCAGGGAGCTGCAGCATTCTTGGATTCCCTGCTCTTGTGGGTAAGGTAGATGTAACTGGGAAAAGATGGTCCTCCAAGTAATCAGGTTGCAAGCCATATAGGGCTTTGAAGGTGATGACCAGCACCTTGAATTGGACCCAGAAGCAAATTGGCAGCCAGTGCAGTTCCTGCATAGGAGATGACACATGTGTACCTTTCAGCCTGCCCAAAACCATTTTGAAACAATTGAAGCTTCTGGATACTTTCCAAGGGCAGCCCTACATAGAGCACATTGCAGTAGTTCAGATGGAGTGTGTGAGCAGGAATTGTTGCAGAGAAGGGCATAACTGGCAATCTTCAGTTGCACAAAAACCTTCCTGACCATGACTGCCACTGGCTCCTCAAACAGAAGTGATGAGTCCAGGAGAACTCCCAGATTACACACAGGGTCTGACTGTGGTAGTGCCACCCAATATAAGACCAAAGGTGGCAATTCTCCATGGTCCAAAGAATCCCAAATGCAGAATAGTGCAACAGAGCCGTGGTGGCGCAGTGGTTAGAATGCAGTACTGCAGGGTATTTCTGCTGACTGCTGGCTGGTTGCAATTTGCCAGTTCGAATCTCACCAGCTCCAAGGTTGACTCAGCCTTCCATCTATCCAAGGTCGTAAAATGAGGACCCAGATTGTTGGGGGCAATATGCTGACTCTGTAAACCACTTAGAGAAGGCTGTAAAGCACTGTGAAGCAGTATATAAGTCTAAGTGCTATTGCTATCTTGCAAGGGTTCAGTTTCAGACTATTGCTTCCTATCCAATCTTTAACAGCCTCCAAGCACTGCAAGAGTTAATTCACAGCATGGCATAATTCACCGTGGGCTGTGACATATAGCTGGGTACCCTCAGCATATTAATGATATCTCAGCCCATGGTGGTGGATGATCTCACCCATCGGCTTTATGTAGATGTTAAACAGAAGTGGATAAAGTATTGAGCCTTGTAGGACCCCAAAGCAGGGACCTATGGTGGACGTCTTGCTTCCTATCAATGTCAACTGACGGAGACCACAAAGGAAGGAAATCAACCAGGACAACACAGAGTTCTCTAATCCCAACCTCTGAAGTCTCTCTAGAGGGATACCATGGTGAATAATATCAAAGGCACCAAGAAGTCAAGTAGAGTGAGGATAGACACATTACCTCTATCTTGCTTCCACCAGAGATCATCATAGAGTGCCATCAATGCATTTCCCACCCCATATTAAAGCCTGAAACCTGGCTGGAAAGGATCTAGATAACCCATGTCATCCAGGAACATCTAGAGCTACTGTGCAACTACCTTGTCAACAACCTTCCCCAGAAAACGAAGATTGGAGACAGGAGAAAAATTATCCAATAGTGTGGAGTCTAGAGATGGTTTCTTAAGAAGAAGGGGCCCACAGCCTCCTTAAAATGCTGGGGGCACCACCCCCTCCCATAGGAAAGCATTAATCCCCACTAGTACCCACCTGTATGCCACTTCCTGGGAAGTTTTACGATCTATGAGGGGCATGTATCTAAAACATAGGTGCTTGCATTCATACTCCCTAGGATCTTGCCCACTTCCTCAGGCAACAGAGTCAAACCATCCCAGATAACTGACAAGAACCTGCCTCAGGTGCCTCCACCAGACCAGCAATCACACTGTCATCTAACTGGGAATGAATTTGAGTGATTTTGTCTTCCAGAAAATCAGCAAATTCTTCAGTGCACTCCTTCATGTAGACTTCTGTAACCTTCTCAGGAGGAGATGGCTCACTTTAAAGAGGGTTGTTGGCTGATTATCTGCAGATGCAATTAGTGAGGAGAAGCACTTATGCCTCATTGCCTGAAATGCCATGAGGTAGGTCTTAAAAACAGCTCTTACCCATGTTCAATCTAGTTCACCCCTTGTCTTCCGCCAGCGATGTTGTAGATATCTCTTCATCTATTTCATATTCCTGGGTATATTGCACAGATAAAACCATACTCCCTCAAACTGGAATATCTATATAGAAACTTATTTAATTTTTATACAACTTTCCACTTTTTTATTATTTCACAATCATATCTGAATAACTATGCCCATGTTATGATTCTTCAAGTTCTGATAGAGTATTACTAGATACCATGGTCAGAGATAGCATAAGGAATATAAGTTGCTTTTTGATACATTGGGAGATTTTTTTTGCCAGAATACTTTTTGCTTTATTAGCTTAGGTGGCTAAATGCTTTGCCTTGATTTCATATATTCAGTTCATATGTAATCCCTGTTTAACAATGGCAACTGGGATTGTCAGAATTGTTGTTGCTAAGTGACACAGTCACATGAAATCACACTTTATGACCATGTTCCTTAGCGATGGAGTGCCAGGTCTCAATTATGGTTGTAACCTGAGGACTACCTATATAGTGAAGGCCATCAATTTGAGGATTGATCACAAATTTATTTTTTTATCACTGTCATGACTGCAAATCGTTATTAATTGAAGCATAGTAATAGAAACTCTGGCCAAGATATAGAAAGACAAATTCCGTGTCAGATTTCTTTCTTCAGGACTGACTGCAATGAAATTTCCGCACTAAAATGAAGCAAGATGAAATAGTCTTTACAACGTCTTGAAAACCAACCTTGAAAAAAAAGGCAAATTTAGGCATGCCCAGCTAATACCAATATAAGAACACAGTATTTATTTTCATATATAATTTATAATTTAAACTGTCATAGCTTCATAGTTCATATTTAAAAATCTATGAATCTATGAATATAACCCTAAGTGTAACAAAATGATCGAGGAACAAAGAGTCCTTATTTGTAGCATACAGGGAGGCAGAAAGAAAATCCTCTCTGGGATTTCAGCAGGTACAAAGGTTAAAGATATCTATACCACAGTCCAGCCTCATTGTCACTAGCAATAATAACAAGAAGAAGCATGGAATCCAGCAAGACTAAAGGTAGAATGCCATGCTTTATCTGACTCTAAGATTGTAAAATACTCAGAGGTTGGTCTTCTTCCTTCCAATACTGTACCAACTGTCTTACCTGTTTCTGGAGGAGGATGCATGTCAGTTTAAGGCAGCTTTTTTCAAACAAGGCAACTCTAAGATGTGTGCACTTCAACTCCCAGAATCCCCAGTCAGCATGCTGGCTGGGGAATTCTGGGAGTTGAAGTCCACACATTGCCAAGTTAGAAAAATAATGATCTAAGACAACACAGTGTGTCTCCTCTCTTGGTGCAAATGAGATGCAAATTCACTGCTCAGACTAATCACTCCCATAGAGCTAGGGTGTTGGTTTTTTTGACAATTTATGAGAAAAAAAAAACCATTTCCTCAAATGTTCTTTAACAAGGTGTCACCTTAATCCCCAGTTATTGTCAGGGCAGCAATCATTCTGTCCCTGATGTTGCACTGCCTTTGCAGAGTTTACAGCTGAGCAGATGATAAAATTCTTCATTTGTTTGTTTTGGATACTGAGGTGGTACATGATTTTAGACTGTTGATTAAGTAACCATCATCAGCAGAGCAGGGGATTAGAAAGAAAGAGTTGACATAATTGAAGAACTGCCAAGGCTTTATTATGGGGAAAGTAGGTAAGTAATTTACTGTGCAATCCCACCCATATTTATTCATAAATTAGTGCTAGTATTCTAAATTCCCTCTGTGAGTGTGTGTGTGCATGTTTAAAAAAATCAAGGTAGAAAAGAGAGGAAGTGGTGGAGGGTGGAATCAGTGTTTGATTCGTCTGTCCTCAAATCAGAATGGATCACCATTGTTTGCTCTCATCTCAGTGACTTGGAAGGCAAAAATAAATACATAAATAAATTGAAGAGCCAAAATTGTGGTTGGGAGATGTGGTTCAAATGTTAAAGTAGATTGGAGAATCTGCTAGAAAAACACATGAACAGAAGGTATGATAGTTATCTTGGTTGGTTAGTAGTTACGTTCGTGAATTAGAGGCAAGAAAAAGAAACATTAAATATCCCAATTCAGAAGTACAATTCAAACACATGTAAAAACTACAAAGGAGCTAAAGGATTTAGCACTAGGTTCAAAGGAAGATGCAAAGACTTTCTAAAATCTTGTACAAATGAAATTGCAAAAAGAATGAAAACTTTGTAGAAAAAGAACACATTTAAGGAGTCAATTTTCTTTAGCATTTTAGATATTATAGGCTATAGACCTACTGTCAAATTTACAAGCTTCTGGTACAGATGAAATTCTCACTGAATTGTATAAAGTTGCAGAAGTAATTATATCAGTAACAGGTTTGAGTCAACAAATATTGAACAATAATGTGTAGCACAGAAATTAGGAAAGATGAGTGTATATACTTATACTGAACTTATGCATTAATTCCTCACATACTCAGTTTTTTGTTTAAAGTCTTGTAAAGAAGAATAGAATCACATATGGAAAAAATGCCAAATAGACAGCTTTGGAAAAAGTAAAGGGATGTGAGATCAAATAACTAACACAAGATGTATAATAGAACAAGATAATAGGAGAAGGAAGTTTACCTTTGCTTCAGCAAGATTACAGCAAGACTTTGTGTAAATCAGGCCAGAAAATGGGACACATTAAAGCTAATGGCAATGTCAGAACATCTGATTATTTTTCTCAGGAATCTTATAAAGTGATTTATTATAAGACTGGCAAGATTCAGAGAGATGACACCTGGAATATAAATAGGAGATGAGAAAACAATTTTGAGTTATGTAAATGACATCATTGTTAGCCAAAAGTAGAAATGATTTACTTAATCATTTTGAATTAAAGAGTTATGAAAGTAAAAAAAGTTTACCTTAATAAATTTAATATTAAATGTCAATTTATTTACAGCTTCTATAAGCCATATTTCAAATATGACTATTAAGAAGACAACATAGTGAAAACAATAGACAGTTTTGTTTTTTGGGGGTGTTCAAGAATAAAAATGATCCATGTTCTTCTAAAAAGATTAATCCTTGTGAAGAAGGCAGTGAAAAACCTAGACAAAGTCATGAAAAGGGCAATTAAATGACAGATCACAACACTTAAATGGTATTTCCACAGGAAAATGTATCTTTGGCTGTTAAAGCTAAATACTAAGAAAAAAGAAAACAGAAAGTTGTCTTCAAGTAATGGATTTAGAACCCATTAATAAGAACTTCATGGACTGATAAATTGGAGGGAACAGGAGAAAACAATGGAATGATTTGATGAATGGGATTAAAGAAATTAAGCACAAATCCTTGGAAGAACCAGATATTACCAAAGACAGCTAAAGTTGAATAGTATTTATCCATGTAGTCACCAGGAATCAGATTTGACCATGGCACCTAATTAAATGATTTAGTAAGAACCAGAATCAATTTGGTCTAGTCATTAAGATGCCGGCTTAGAAACCAGGTCACTGGGAATTCTAGTTCTGCCTTAGGCATGAAAGCTGGCTGGGTGGGGCCAGTCACTCTTTCTCAGCACAACCCACTGCAGAGGGCTGTTATTGTGGAGATAATAGGAGGAGAGAGGAGTATTAGGTATGTTCATGACGATTAGTTGCTTATTAAAGTAATAAAGGCAGGATAAAAAAAATCTTTAAAAATGTGGATGTAAGAATCAATATTTATTCAGCAATGATGCATGGATCAAGATGGTTCCCTGCTACTTAACTGTGGTATAGATAGCTCGTTGTGCATTGCAAGTGGTACAAATCTGAAACATAATTTCCTTGTGGTATAAGGAACAACTCTCATTAAAAAATATGCTCCGGAGAATTTTAGCTACCTGATCAATCTTAGTTTGGGATGCTTAAGGACTTTCCCATGTTCCCTTGCAAAACACTGGATCAACCTAATGATGCCTGCAAGGGAAACATAACTCTGAGTCTGTAGAGATTGGGAAATCAGTCAGATATTTGCATCTATCTATATGGATGCTACATTTTTAATTTAATGAATGAAAGACCAATTGAGCCAATTAGATACTGCAGTACTTGCACCTTCTCAATACCATCCAAGCTGCTCTCATTCCTGACAGTCTTCAAAACAGGGGTGTGAAACTCGCGGCGTCATGTTGTCATCACATGATGTATCACAACTTTCCCCCCATTTGCTAAACCGATGGTGGGCATGGACAGCATGTGACACATCCGGCCCGCGGGCCATGAGTTTGACACCCCTGCTTTAAAACCTTTACAGAACAGGATAAAATGCTAGTGTGATGTCAACAAAACCACAAAGCAACAGCAAGGAGATCCACTAAACCTAAGCTTCTCCATAAGCATGCAGAAGAGCTGCTATCTTATGTGTATGTGAATTACGCAAAATGTTGAATCTCACCTGGCTAAATTCAGATTCTAGCATCTCTATCTGAGGCTTATTAAGGGTTCTAAATGAACTCTCATGTTTAACAATAGGATTCATATGAATCTTTTATAGCTTCTTGATACTGTCTCTTGAGTTCCTTATTAAAATTCTTTTCATTTTTTTCTCCCTTTTGTTAAACAAAACGAGAGAAGGAGAGCTTGCATTTCATGTTCTGTAGATAAATGTAACAAGTAGATTTTTCTATAGTTTCCTTTCCTAATCACTGGGAATTTCATACATAGTCTAACATGTTTCTTGACAGCTGCAAAATACATTTTAAAGGTCAGTTGAATCAGATAAAGCCCCTCTTGGCATTCTTTGCATCCTTAGAATTTTATGGCTAACATTTAGCTTATGCTAGCAAAGGATTCTTTAGAGGAAAGAGAATCTCAGAAGAAAAATTGACAAAATAAAGAACAATTAAGCTAGAATGTCATAAACAGTCCCACTGGTGTCTGTGATTATATAGTGGACAGCAGATGATTCTACAAGCATTCATCTCATTTTAAAAAGAACTCTTTCCTGTGATGTTTTGGATCTAGCACATTAAAAACCTTAGGAGGATGAATAGATGGCTGTGACTAATTTCTCTTGAATTACTGTGTAATTCTTTATCAGTCATGTCCTAATAGGCAAACAGAATGCTATCTTCTGTCTGCGTCTTACACTCAAACCTGCCTCATTGCTTTTCTCAGCAATGTATTGATGAGATTTTAGTTAATGAACAAATGTGCCAGGAGTGCTAATTACTTGCTAAGTGAGAGTGATTTAAAACAACACTGAATCCTTATCAAGTGACCTACCTTGGCAACAGCTGTGAAAATGGCTTAATAGCTTCCTGAATGCAACTTGGTCAGATCTGGAGATAGGGATCTCATTTAGTGTAGCTGGGAATTCTCTGTGACCACATATATTAATCAGATAAGAAAAATTATGGCTTACTGTGATGCATGTTCTTCGCCAGTGTGGGAGATTAGATGATATACCTGTAAATGGAACATTTCTTGAGCAACATGATTGCAGATGATACCTGATAAGATATGGCTATGCTGTTGGAATGGGTAGTAAGGCCTATTTTAACCTTTCTAGTGTCCAAGATGTTAAACATGCTCTTCAGAAATGGACATGATAGGTAAGTACCTGTTGCCAATTCCAAGTACTAACTTACAACAGTGTGATAGACCCCTATGTCATTCTGTTACTTTGGGCCTGCAAAGTAAATTTGTCCTGCAAAGTATGTTTTGTTTGCACATTCAATCAGCGGCCTTGAGCCTGCAACCTAAGCACTGTGGCTTTTTACTTTTTTGTGCATGTGAGGCAAGTAGAAAAGGGTTTTGTGCAACGGTGGCTGCCATCTTGATTTTTCTGAAACCCAAATGGCTATCAATATCTCCAACTCAAGCAGCGGATGTATGTAGATAAAGTGTGCAGGCTGCAACAACTTGATAGGTGTGTGTGCATGTATGTCTATATGTATAAAATTTCACAATGGGAAAATTCAGCAAAAAGCATCAACAGGTTATTTTCTTTGAATGCTTACTAAACTAAAAATGAAAGTTAGTTTTTAAAGAAACCTCCTTCCAAATCACTGGCAAAAATCCATCTGTATATGACTGTTCAGAAAGATAGACCTTTCCAACAGGGCTTTGTATCATGAGATTGACATGAACTACTGTCCTTATAGCGCATATTTTTGTGATATATTTAGTGATGCATTTGAGGCTGCTTTCTGTCTCCCTATCTTGTTGATGATGTGCAGTGTGCATTTTGATCCAGCAGGAAGAAATAGCAATCTTATTTACAGCTTAGAGAAGATATTCAAAAGCATATTAACTGACCTTGGGATTGCACTTTCTGATTTTATGTACACAATTGAACTGAAGAATAAAGTTTATTGATTTTTACTTATGATATTCTATGAAGCTAATCATAAACCACAGCACAATGTTTTTCCAACTCACATGCCTCTTCAAATAATCCATGGTTAGAACAAACCTTGTTGTGTGGGTGCATCCATGGGCTGCAAGATATGGGTGGCTAGTGATATGGGTTTTGAAAACGTTTGGTCCTTTGGGTGAAGAATTTGAGGCAGAATCCAGCCGTCTCTTGCAAATGCTTATCACATTAATTCTAATCCCTATTTTTGCTAAAGGGAATATGCAAATTTATATGTATCAAATAGTTCCACCAACTTGCCTTTCACACATGAGGATTTTATCTGGAATCATCTAGGTGGTGGAAGCATAGAAGAGGTTATTTTATTAGGAGAAAATGGAATGCAAATGCAATATTAGAGGAAAAATGTGAGAAAGAAATAGATTTTTAATGTAATCCTCATAGAAAGTACCTGGTACATAGTTAAGCTGACTATATTTTCTTGCAAAAAATAAAGGACATACCTGAAAAGGGCAAATTTGAAATGGATTTATAACAATTAAAAATTTTAATTGCTTATATGTATAAGTAGCCGTGGTGGCATAGTGGTTAGAATGCAGTATTGCAGGCTAACTCTGCCCATTGCCCGGAGTTTGATTCTGACCAGCACAAGGTTGACTCAGCCTTCCATCTTTCCGAGGTCAATAAAATGAGGACCCAGATTGTTGGAGGCAATATGCTGACTCTGTAAACTTCTTAGAGAGTCCTGTAAAGTATTACTGAGTGGTATATAAGTCTAAGTACTATTGCTATAACTTTGCTTTACACAGGAAACAGATATATTAAAAAAGTGCAAACAACACTGCACAACTTTTAAGAAAGTATCCCACTATCCTAGGGAGTACATGGGTTCTAGATAAAACAGCTGCCCTTTATTGTTCTTCATGAATGATATTTTATCTCTTCCAGCTCTTAGAACATATCTGTATACATTTCTGAATTGTCAATAACAATACAAAGATTATATTTTGAAACAGTCTTCATATCCCTAAGACATTGTATTAGAAAAATGTAGAAAACAGCTTAAAAACCATTATTTTATGATGCTACACTGTAAGTTATACTAGAAGTAAAAAGTTATTAATGACTGATATAGTATGGATTCTTCAGCCAAGATAACTCTTGATGGGGAAAATTGTTTAGTTATCAAACAGTAAGTATGCTTCAGTACAAAAACATATTTACAATTTACAAATAATAATAGTACTTTAGTGATTATCATACTGCAAGTAGATCTATCTTCTCTTTTCTTCTATTAGCTAAATGAGCTGCTTCAATTATTTCCACAAACAGATTTCTTTTCAGCAGGCTATCAGCAAGAGACAATAGAGTGATAATCTTGTCAAAATAATATGACTTGGCCAGTTCATATCCCATATAATAATCACATTCCTCATTTGCAAACTGAATGAAAATTAACATTTCCTGAATAGGAGCAAAGACCTAATCTCTGATCATTGTTGAGAGCACTTACAATGTTTTTGTTGTTGTTGTACAGTTACTAAATTGTGTCCGACCCTTCACAACCCCATGGACCACAGCATAGCAGGCCGTCCTATTCTCCAATGTCTTTGGGAGTTTGGCCAAAGCCAAACTCATATTCACTGCATCAATGACACTATCTAACCACGTCGTCCTCTGTCATCTCATTCTCCTTTTGGTTTTGCAAATTCTTTTTGAGACTTGCATTTGTTTCATGAAGTTCTCTGTATTATCCAACATTATTCTTATCTACGAGAACAGCTAGACCAGCTCCATGAAATGTCTTTTTACTACTTTTTAAAATCTTGCTCTTTCACCTTCAAGCTTTTTTTGTTCCATTTGAGTAATTCAATTGTCTTGCTGTTTTGGTTTTTCATCTGTAATCTTAATAAGCCACTTCTCTTTTTATTAGTCAGTTTTTAAAGGTAAAAATAACTTTATAGCAGCAAATATACTGTCACCAGCTTGATACATTGTACAGCCTTTTTCAGTTTCAGTTTCACCAACTCATACTGGCAGTTGATCTGGTATGTCCCTGAATTATCCCTTATGATATTGTGTTTTGCTGTCTCCAACAATAATTCTCTGGAATTCAGAAGGATCATAAAAATAATCTCCACTGAAGGTTGAAATTTGTACCTTTTGATTTATTGGTGTTTTATTTATTGGTTTGATTTATTGGTTTTTGTGTTTTTCACAAGGAATATCATTTGGTCCAGCTAGCTGAAGTCTAGTACTTGATTTCAGGACAACAAATGGTTGTCATGTTCCAATTCTTCACAGAATTTCCAGCAATAATAGAGGTCTTCAGGCATCTTGAACTAAGAACAACTTTCTACTAGTTGGTGAACACAACCAGGAATATGTGCTTTGCTGGCTTGCACATTTTTTAGTTCTTTAATATATTTTTTTACCTTGCTTTTGTGCATATGTATGGTTCAAATTCCTAGTGCCGCGTAATGGAGTGAGCTCCTGTTACTTGTCCCAGCTTCTGCCAACCTAGCAGTTTGAAAGCATGTAAAAGTGCAAGTAGAAAAATAGGGACCACCTTTGATGGGAAGGTAACAGCATTCCGTGCGCCTTTAGCATTTAGTCATGCTGGCCACATGACCATGGAGACGTCTTTAGACAGTGCTGGCTTTTCAGCTTTGAAACGGAGATGAGCACCGCCCCCTAGAGTCAGGAATGACTAGCACGTATGTGGGAGGGGAATCTTTACCTTTACCTTATAGGTGGCATGTTCCCCATTTGTTACCATTAGAACTATAAATGGTGGATAAACAATGATACCTGTCTTTGCATTTTATTTTATAGTAAGAGAATTTTTTTAAGTTTGAACCAAAACATAACCCCTCCCAAATAATTCTTACTATTAAATGAAAACTGATCTTGCAGGAATGACAAAAAAAAAATATTGACTATGCAAAGATAAATCTTTATTGGTTTGCTAATAGCCTTTATCACAAAATCAATGTTGTCTATGTAAAGGAATAATAATTCTTCTATATTAAATGTTGTGGAACATCTTCATGTAAATGCAACCTAATGATAGACTTTTTTTCTTGAAATGTAATTGTTGGTTTTACTACCTTGCTTCCTATCTTTGATAAGGACATATATACAATCTAAAATCCTTTGACTCCAATCTTGAAAAATCCAGTTGCAGGATCAGATAATTTAGGAAATGATTTAAAGCCTTTGAATGTTACAAGCATTATTATTAATTAAGGCCCGTGATGCTTAATCTAAAATATTAAAATGATGAAATGTGTATTCTATTTTCTAGATAACTGCAATTTTTCACTCAGAGCAATAATAGAAACCCAAATTGCCAGTTAAAGGTTAATGGGAATTAAAAATGGAATGTAAAAATGGAATGGGAATGGGCATGTAAAAATGGAAATTAATATAAAAACCCATAGGTAAGAAAAGTGTTATGTTTATGACCTTCTTAGCATAGAGAGCTAAATTGTATGAAAAGTCTAAAGCATATCCTCAATTGGTCTTCCACCCTATAAAATATAAAATTCATATACAAATCAAGTCTTAATAAGCAACAGTCAGCTTTATCTGCCATTCATAGATGGCCACCATTATTTCTGATATTAATAGCCATTTTGCTCAGTGGCCCCATAATAGTTGTAGAGGTAATTTTTATCTCATATCTGAGCCATAGCTTTTACAATAAAAATAAGATATCATATCTCTCCTCATAAAGTCAAAATACTTGCTCATACTACATCTTTCATCTTGATTAAGAATAGAATAACAGAATTGGAAGGGACCTTAGAGGTCTTCTAGTCCAACCCCCTGCTTAGGCAGGAAACCCTATACAATTTAAGACAAATGGTTATCCAATCTCTTCTTAAAAACATCAAGTGTTGGAGCATTTACAACTTCTGGAGGCAAGTTGTTCCACTGATTAATTGTTCTAACTGTCAGGAAATTTCTCCTTAGTTCTAAGTTGCTTTTCTCCTCAATTAGTTTCCATCCATTGCTTCTTGTCCTGCCCTCAGGTGCTTTGGAGAACAGCTTGACTCCCTCTTCTTTGTGGCAGCCCATGAGGTATTGGAACACTGCTATCATGTCACCCCTAGTCTTTCTTTTCATCAAACTAGACATACCCAATTCCAGTAACCCTTTGTTATATGTTTTAGCCTCCAGTCCCCTAATCATCTTTGTTGCTCTTCTCTGCACTCTTTCTAGATTCTGAACATCTTTTTTACACCGTGGTGACCAAAACTGGGTGCAATATTCCAAATGTGGCCTTACCAAGGCATTATAAAGTCATATTAATACTTCATGTGATCTTGATTCTATCCCTCAGTTTATGCAGCCTAGAACTGTCTTGGTTTTTTTGGCAGCTGCAGCACACTGCTGGCTCATATTTAAATGTCCACTAGGAGTCCAAGATCCCTCTCACAGTTACTAAGAAATGCCAGGCCAGATGACTGAAGCTGTTCCTCTTCCAGCCTGATGCTTTGCAACTGGCAGCTTAGCCCAGGAACTGCCCCATACCTGGATCAAAGGAAGTCCCAGCCAGATCCCAAATTCATCAGAGATGATTAGTTAATTTGGGGAAGTTGGGAGATTCTAAATAATGGCATTCATGGATCTAGGAAAAATGCTATGAGAAGACCTACAAACCGGTGGAGTTTCTTCCTTGGAAATACATTGTGTGTGAGGAGCTTTTCTGCAACGACCACATTACTTATAACTAACACAAATGTCTTCTTTGTAACACTCCATCCTTATAAGAAAGGGACAGATGGCAGATACAGATGTGGGAGCCCATATGGTCAGGGACTGTAAACAGTATTCTATCCAGCAGAAGCAGAAAATCTTCACCAACAAATGCTTCAAACCAACTTCAAAAAGAAAGAGAAGTTGCAGCTATTTTTTTTTACCAGTGTCACCAGAACTTTTGTTTTCATCATTGGTCTCCTTTGGACTACCAGGATCATACTCAAAAGCCAGGCTCTGATAAGGTCCTGAAAATCCAAGATTTCTCCCAAAATAAGTGGAAGATTATAGCATCATGCAGATTTTCAGGAAAATTCATATTTGTATATTCAGATGACAATTACAATCAAGACCATGTAATTCACAATATGAAACCTTTTCCAAAGTTAGGCATTAGGGGAGTATATTACTTAACATTTATGTTAAGAGAACTCTTCTTGCATTTAGGCATCCTACTTAAGGTGAGCATTCTGAGACTTTTGGAAGTTGAACTGCATTGTGGTATAAATAAAAGACATCCTTCTTTTATATGATATCACCATGCAGCTTTTGAGATATTAGGACTTCCTACCATTGCTTGTGTAATGAGGGCTATTAGCAAATTGAAAATAGTCACTAGAATTTTCCCATGGAATGTGTGTGTGCACGTGCACATGCACACACACATGTGCACACACACACACACACACTATCACTGAACAGTACTTCTAAATTGCTTCATTTTGTTGCTTCTTGTTGTTCCATTTTAGCACTGTATGAAGTCAACAACATTGAATTGTTTATGCTTTTATTTTGGATGGATTCTCCCTTATGTAATAGATACGTTCAAGAGAAGAATTGCTCTGTGTGTCTGATCTTATCTCATATATATGGATATTTCAATCATTTCCCTCTGCCATCAATATCTGAAGCAGAAGAAATAGGGAGGAAGTAGTGTTTGTTAATTGTGTTATTAACTGTACTTGATGCTATTGTTCTATTCAAGTCAATAGAGTAATATCCACTGTTGTAATTGGATGAGAAAGTTCAATTATGTTTTGAAATTGTTTTGGAGGACTCAGTGGCTTTCTTAGATGCTCATGTTGTTTTGAATTATATACCAGAGCTGTAGAAACTAACAGGAAGACAATAGAAATGGATATTAAACACACACAAAATTGAACAGAAGAACATTTTCTATTAATTATACATCTCTCTTCATATATTCGAATATTAATTTTACTTCAGGAGTTTTAACTAGAGGACTGTTTAGAAATTTATACTAGTTAATATGTTTACTTATCATGGTGGCGCTGGGGTTAGAATACGGTACTGCAGGCTACTTCTGCTGACTGCCGGCTGACTGCAATTTGGCAGTCTGAATCTCACCAGGCTCAAGGTTGACTCAGCCTTCCATCCTTCCAAGGTGGGTAAAATGAGGACCCAGATTGCTGTTGGGGACAATATGCTGACTGTAAACTGCTTAGAGAGGGATGTAAAGCACTATGAAGTGATATGTAAGTCTAACTGCTATTGCTAGTGCTATCACCTGTTTGCTTCTTATAGTTAAGATGTTAAGATTTAACATCTGTCCATTGTATTGTATTGTATATTGCATATGAGTATCTATCATATAAATCATGAAAATCTCAGTACATTCTGGCGTAAGCAGAATAAACCAGGGTGATAAAATGTAATGGAAGCCAGTAAGATGGATCCAGTGGTGGGATTGAGCCGGTATGGGTGGACTGATAGCACAAATTCTGGCTGGCCCCACCCACCCCACCACCCCGCCCACCCCACCCCGCGAGGAGTGTCTCGGGGCAGAGAAAGTTGCCCTTCTCTCCATATTTGTCTCACTGTAAGCAACCGCTGCGTCTTGCGCCAGCCTCATCACTCCCACTGCATTCTTCAGCCCCACTGGGGCCTATGGGTGTATCTTCACCACTCCCACGGCCGCAAAAACCTCCATTGAGGCCCCAGCGGGTTGAAGAATGTAGCGGGAGTGAGGGCGCCGGCAGGGTGGGTGGGCAGAGGAGCTCCGGCACCCCAGGGCAGGCTGGGCCAGAGGGCAGCCAGGGTGGCTGGCGGCGGCACTCGGGCCCCGCTTGGCACGCTGTGCGCTCAGCTCCCGGGAGCCCCTGGAATCCCCCCATGGCTGGCGGGCAAGCGGGCTGCTGGACTGGGGGAGAAGATGCATCAGTTGGACAGAGGAGGAGGAAGGGAGAGAAGGAGAAAGAGGGAAGAGGAGGAGGAGGAAGAAGGAGGAGGAGGAGGGAAG
>JANHJO010004610.1:55787-67118 GCA_032468235.1 Pseudoxyrhopus heterurus | reverse complement strand
TTGGCCACCTCATGAGAAGGAAGGACTCCCTGGAGAAGAGCCTCATGCTGGGAGTGATGGAGGGCAAAAGAAGAAGGAAGGGACGACAGAGAATGAGGTGGCTGGATGGAGTCACTGAAGTAGTCAGTGCAAGGAGCTTCAATGGACTCCGGAGGATGGTAGAGAACAGGAAGGCCTGGAAGAACGTTGTCCATGGGGTCGCGATGGGTCGGACACGACTTCGCAACTAACAACAATTAATTGTTCGTCCCAAACACCAACTGAAACCAAACACTTTGAATATATTTAAGGGGGTCGAAGCAAAATATTAAACAGCATGTGAGAAATGAAGGAAAGCAGTTCTGAAACATTTCAAACTCTACCACATTCTCTAATATGTTTAGAATTTAAGGCAACCTTGTCAATCGTGGACAAAACTTGCAATGAGCTGGAGCAATCCAAGAAGAGGACAAAAAGGCTGACACGTCCAAAATCCTGGCCAAGACTGTGTTGCTTCAGGCTCCCCAGGCATTATCTAGTTGCACCTTGGCCCCCAGCTCTGGCTTTCCTGATTCCCTGAGCTTGAAGGTCGCTCAGCCCAAGCAAGAGCCAACACACCCAAAAGTGGAGTTTGGAAGTTATTCAAGCCAACTTCTTGTGAGACAGATCCAGTGCCCTCAAGCCTCCCAATGACCAGAAGGCAGCCTACCTCACTTTCTGTCTTCCAGATAAGGGAGAGCAACTCCCAGAAACACCCCCCACACACAAACACACATCTGAGAGGCATAAGTCTGGGGTGGGGGGGGGCATCAAGCTTTGCATTCTGAGGCAGATGCATTGATTCCAGATTGAGGATTTGACCATGAGACTGTAAGGTCGTAATTGCATCAGTTGTATACTCCAAGCTAGGGCAAAGCACACTTACTCTAGTCTAAATGGAGGTTGTGGTGCTTCTTCTGATAGGAAACTCAGGATCTTGTCTGGCCCCCTGCGCTTTCTTTCTATTTGCTGTTCCCCACCTCTTTTATGCCCGCACCACATGCATTCATCCTTTTGAACTGACTTTCCTCCTTACTACTTCTAAAATGCTTTCATTGCAATTTCGTTCAACTCAACCACTCCACCTGCAACAGCCAGCCCTGGAAGGCTACCGGAGTTGCAGGTGAAGAGGCAAAAGATGGAAGCTTCCTCCATCGCTCAGCCCCTGGAAAGAAGAGATGCATGGCTTCAATTTCCAGCTCTGGACCCAAGAATCCCTTCCACCCCAGCAAGAAACCTCTTCTTAGTCATCTCTTGCAGCAAACCCTACAGCTGTAGGAGGAGCTTTGGAGAGCTGGGTCCATCTTGTGGAGCTTTCACCCCACCGGGGCCCCAGTATTAGATCGGGGTGTTTTGCCACCAAAAGCTCTAGGTTTTCCTCTAATTATTCCTGCCTGGGGTGTTGCAAAGGTCTCTCGCAAGCGAGGTGGAAGATTGCCCGGCAGCCAGGGAAGCGAACCGAGAGCAGCCAGCAAGGAAAAGGGGAGGATTTCCAGGCAAGCAAGCTGCCCACCTCCCTCCCCCGCTGCTGCTGGTACAGAGCTCGCCTCCTCCTCCTGGGTTTGCATCGCGCAGGCAGGCTGGCTGCAACGGGAGCTGTCCTACTCGGCAGCCTCCTGAAATCACCTGCTTCTCCTCTTCTCCCCACCATGTAAGAGCGATGAGACCTCCAGCCACACCTTTGCAATGGAGGAAGATTTGTTCCAGCTAAGGCAGCTGCCGTAAGTAACCCGGGGTGGGGAGAGCGCCCCAGTTCCTTGAGGGATATTGCAAAGAGCCCTGTTGTGCCTTGCCCCAAATTCCTTGATTGCAAGGTTCCCCCGCCCCAACAGCTGGAACCCTCCAGAGGCCTGGGACTGGAGCGCTCCGATCTTCCCAGCCATCGCTGATGGATGAGAGTTGTAGTCCCACCAACTGGAGGGTCCTTGCATGGGGAACCCTGCCCAAAACATCATTTGCTTCCTCCCAGGATCAACACTGTGTCTTTTGTGGGAGGTGTTATTTTCTGAAGGGAAATTTCAGAATTTTGACCCAGCCAAAATTTTTGCGATCATGGAAACTGAAGATCTTAGATTCCGGACATGTTTTTCCTTCTCTTCCTGAATGCTGCAAGAATGGGGGTGGCTAGGAATTCCTCTGCTTTCTCCTGCAAATACAGGTTTGCAGAGAGATAGGAGGAGGGGGGGAAGGAGGAGGAGGAGGAGGGGGGCTTTGAAAGACTTGAGAGAATATGCCTGGCACTGCTAGGCAGAAGTGTGTGTGTGGGGTAGTTTATGCTTCCACCTCAGATACGTGTGGTGAGCAGACACCCACACATTTGCAGGAATTTGAATTTCTCCTTGTGACAGTCTGGCTCTGCCAAGAAACAACCTTTTATTTTGCTGACTGCCGGCTGGTGGATCAGGCACAGATCAAATTGCAAGATTTCCGGGGCGAAGGAGCCTTTTACATCTTGGCTTAATTAGCTCCATTCAGAGCTGTGAGGTGCTTCAGTGCATACAAATGCATCCCACGGAGACACCTCGGGCACCCGAGAGCTTTGCTAGGCGAAGCCTATTTAAGCACAGTTCCTCCCCGACATCCGTGGGATGGCTCGGTTTTCTTTTATTCCAGCTCCGGTTAAAGCTGGCAGGCAGTGTCTTACTTTCTAAAAGATGCTTCCCATCCCAGAAAGGGAGTCATTGGAAAGCTTCTGTAGTGGGTAGAAAACAGAGCACGGCTCCTGAAGTCTAACCCTTTCAGAGAACCAGGATCTTGCCCTGCTCAAACCTCTCCCCCACTCCTTCCAGAACCAGAAGGGCCTGATTCAGTTCTGGGAATCAGTCCTGCCCTTTTCTTCACTCAGGATCCTCTCTGTAGGCCAAGCCAGATTGCGATAGCTACAGCCTACTTTGCTTGGTGAAATGAAGGAGGTGAGGAGGTATCCAGTTTTAAGATTTCAGAATGGATAAGGTTTATGGATTCTTGAATATGCAACCTGGCCCTGGGGGAGGCACAAAATTGATCAGGAAACATTCAACATGGACTTCCTATGACCAAAGTATTTGGACTTGATAAACAATTGAACATGGACTCAATATTTCTGCCATGTGGCTACTCCTCTCTTCTTCGGGAGGGTTTTATTAAGGTGCGTATAGTTTGTAGTATAAATTATCGTTCCCAAAATGCTGTAAAGGTCCTTTAGGCGTGGCAGTCTGGTCAGTGCAGCCTAACATTTCTGGGCAGGGGTCTCCATAAAGCACTTGGCTTCCTTTTCCATTCTGCAAATGGAAGCTCCCTTGTTGCTAAAAGGGGTCTCTCTGTCTGTCTGTCTGTCAGCTTCTTGCATAATTCATGCTGATGAAATATGAATGGGCAAAGCATGAAGATGGAAAGCACAAAAGCCCTACAGTCCTATGGAGGCTCCGGATTCTGGTTGTGCTCAAAAACCAGGATGGGATCATTTGTGGCCATGACGATTTCAAATCCAGGCGACACAGTTTATCCTTAGCACTGATTATGTTACCTAGCCAGGTGATGAAACGTTGGCAAGAAAACCACCACGTTCAGGGAGCACCAAGGACTCCACAGTTCAACCCTGAGCTACAATTATTCTCTTCCATTGTAGTGCTTATCCTTATTATCTCTGTCCCAACCCTCACCCGCCTAACTCAATATCTTGTTCTCAAATTACCAAAATACTATGGTAATAACTCATTTCTCACCTCATCCATCTGGAAGCTCCCCTAGCGTATGACTTAGCAGTGCAGCAGAAATTTGGCTTCTCGGTTGAAAAAATATGAAACATTCTCTCTGAGATACTTTTTAGTCTCTGTACATTCTTCTCAAAGCAACCACAACAGGCCCTTCATATTTGTGTGTGTCAGATGTATTTATTTAGCCAGCTGGGAGCCAAAGTGTCATTGTCTGAGATCTCAAGATATATATTTGCATTCCCAGCACTTACTGACCTTGTAACTTTTGCTGGATTCATTGCCATCTGCATAGGGAAACAGATTTAGTTTCTGGCAAGCAATCAAGATCCTTCACCATTAAATAGCTTGCATATTTCTTTGACTTCACGAGCTATCACTTCTAAGACGCCCTTTGGCACAACTTTCTTCAGACAAAGATAGAAACTTTCTCTGCAAATCTGTCATCCAGACAAGAATAGACCTGACTATGACTCCCCAGCAGAAGACCTCAGCTTATGTCTGGTACCAACAGTGGTGCTAGGCCAGGTGTGCAGATTCTGCTTCCTTCCAACCTCCACGGAATCTCTTCCATCTTGCTAGAGTTGTCAAGTTCCGTCGGACAGGAGAAAGCACCCGATCCGAAGACGACGATGCTGTGTCAGGAGAGCACGAAGTTCAGATTGAGGGTGTCCAGACTGACTTAGAAGCTGTTGAGTTGGAAGATGGAAGCATTGTGCCAAAGGAGTTTGCCAACCCAACCGATGGTGAGTAGATCATTTAGCCCTTGACCTTGAGAAAAGAAGCAAAGTGGCCAGAGCAGGCCAGAGCATGAAAGCAACCTGGAAATGGGATTGTGGGTGAAATCACCTTGTCTTCTGCATACTTGTCTCCCAGATACTTTCATGGTGGAAGACGTGGTGGAAGCCATTGGCTTTGGCAAGTTCCAGTGGAAACTCTCCGTTCTGACTGGCTTAGCATGGGCAAGTAGATGGATCTACCATTCTTGACGGGTTCTTGGGAAGTATTAGCTCAAAGCAAGACTGGGCTTATCTTAACTTGTCCGCCTAGATAGGGGATCTCCAAACTTGGTAACTTTAAGGCTTGTGGACTTCAACTCCCGTGACTGGCTGGGGAATTCTGAGAGTTAAGTTTTAAGTTTCTTAAGTTTCCAAGTTTGGAGGGCCCTGACCCAGGCAATGGGGCACCTTGGCAAAGGGTTGATAACAGTGTCTCCTTTCACTTCCAGATGGCCGATGCCATGGAAATGATGATTCTGAGCATCTTGGCACCTCAGCTTCATTGTGAGTGGCGATTACCCACCTGGCAGGTTGCGTTGCTCACATCGGTAGGAAAATACCACACAGCTCCTCCTGTATTCTCTCAGGGGTTTCCCCTTGTTGCCTGGGATGTTAACACAGGAAAAAAAGCCCCACTGTTTTCAGGAAGCAAGTTTAATGCGGGGAGCATAAAAATACTTGGCACTGCTAGAAGTAAACTGTAGCCATTCCTATGTATGGTTCCTCAGTTGTCAGCCCCATTGAGCCACGCCCCACATGCTGAATTTCAGTGTTAGATTTGCTTCTCTTTTTGAGACAAAGCAACAATATCATCTGCTGAGAATCTTGGCCTGCTCTAATTAATTTCAGCAGCCTGGATCTGGGACTTGGCCACCGATGATGCTTGTGACTATTTATTATCTGATAGGAACCTACTTTATTGTTTTCAAGGGAATAAAGAGTTTGTTTTCCTGATTAACTTACAAGAAGTTGCAGGCCCTGAGAACTGTTATGACAATGTTTGTTATATCCCATGCAACTCCCTTCCCTGAAGTCATGGACCCGTGGAAGATTATCAATAAATTTGAATAAATAAGGGGCTGAATTTAATGAGTCAGAAGTGATTAAGCATTGTTTGTCATGTTTTGCCTGATAAATGCATTTCACCTATACCCCAGTATATTGCATTGATATTTTTGAAAGTGTGGCCAACTTACCTGATCCTTCGACTTTTCTCCTTCTCCTTTCCCATTACCTTCTATCCTTTATTGTCTTCTGTGATTTTTAATGCTCCGAGAAGGAGACCATTACAGCTGGGTGGAGAATACATTCAAACACATCAATAAATTGTGTTTATTTACCGTAGACATGGCAAGGGCTCCTGTAAAATTATTGTGCAGAGAGTCTGTGGAATGCCTCTTTGCTAAGCACCTTGTTCCTTCATCGTTAGGAAGTTTTCTTCTTAGGAAATCCCCATTTCAGCTTGCACTTAGCAAATGCATTTTGTCCATCCCTTGCAGGTGGTTTTCTTGGGAATGATGTTTAGTTCCACACTGTGGGGAAATATTTCAGACCAATATGGCAGGAAAACCGTAAGTCTCCCACACGCCTCTGGGATATTTGCTAGTCCCCTTGCGTTAAATGCTAAACCATCATTACTCCGCTTAGCATCCTTACAGATGTATGAACTATCATCTCAGTCCTCTGCAGTTCCCATCCGCAATCCCAGGGATTATCTCAGGGATTATCTGCAGGTTCACCCTAAGGGAAAACTTTGGGATTTTCGTCCAGGGGGCAGTAAATTTTGCTTTCTTGGTGTTTCTTCCTTCTGCGCAGGGGCTGAAGATTAGTGTGCTCTGGACCTTGTACTACGGAGTCCTTAGTGGATTTGCACCAGTTTACAGCTGGATCTTGGTCCTGAGGGGCTTGGTGGGATTTGGGATTGGAGGCGTCCCTCAGTCGTAAGTATACCCTCCCTTTGTCCAGACACAACCTGGACATTAGAAGAGGCCTGCTTGAAATGGCCGCCATCCTCCCCTGGCTCCCCAATTCTGCATCCATCACCAAGTCAGAATAAAGCTGTTTTGAACATCCTCACTGGAGCTTCAGTAAAAAGTCAACACTTTTACTGGATATCAGGACCCATAGTGTTGTAACGCTGCAATCTACCTCTTTGATATTTTTATTCTTTCCAGGGTAACGTTATACGCAGAATTCCTCCCCATGAAATCCAGAGCGAAGTGCATATTGCTGATTGAGGTGAGTGGAGAAAAGTCAGATTTCAGGTGACAGAGAAATCCAAAATGAAAAGCCGAGCAGTAGAGATTTCAGAGTCCAATTTCACTGTTTGTGGCTCCAAAGCTGCCACCTTGGCTGGGAGGGTGCCAGGTGAGCAAGTCCTGCAGAAGATTTTCCAGCAATGGTGGCCACCAAAAGCCGAGGCAATTAATCTACCCTGCTGAGATGGAACTCCTCCACTGGAATAACCCTTCCTGGTTTTTCCTCCTTTCCACGGACAGGTCTTCTGGGCCATCGGAACTGTCTTTGAAGTCCTCCTTGCGCTGTTTGTGATGCCCACGCTTGGCTGGCGTTGGCTGCTCATCCTTTCCGCTCTCCCTCTTATGCTGTTTGCCATCTTGTGTTTTGTACGTATTCTTTCTGGGATCAGAGTCTCTGGCTGCACATGAGATGACCTTCTTTCCTTGGTAGTTAGATAGTCTAAGCCTTAGAGATGCTCCCCAGCCTCACGTCCTCAAGAAGTGTCGGATTTCCACCCGACTTTTCGCTCGACAAGATAGGAGGTTCAGGCTGGGCATCAGGTTGGGGAAAGCCGAACTGGGCAACATCTCATGGTCTTCCTTGTCTCCTGCAGTGGCTGCCGGAAAGTGCCCGATACGATGTGTTAACCGGTAACCAAGAAAAGGCCATTGCGACATTGAAAAGGATTGCAACGGAGAATGGCGCCCCGATGCCTCTGGGGAAACTGATCATGTCTAGGCAGGTGAGTTCGGAAGGAGGCCTTCATGACGGTCCCAAGTCTTGAGGAGGAAGGCATGGGAACCACTTGTCTTCACGATGGTTTGGTTTGACTAATTTTCTACCCCACCTTTCTCTAAACTACTGAGAAAATGTCCCACTGTCAGAAGATCCAAAGGCTGGCATCAGTAGGAAAAAACAGACGTTGCGTTCGAACCCGGACCTCACTATAAACAGGGCGTTTGCGTTTCATCCTTGGCAGTTGCTGGCAAACTTTTTTAACAGCGTTCCTCGCTCATGCAATACACCTCAAGAGATTGGTGGCCTGGACTCCTTGCCTGTGTGGCTTCCAGTCCCTGTATCCACCCAAGAGAACCTGGAGCTGCTCATTTGCACCTGACTTTATGCTGTTTGTGGAGACGGCACTGAGCAATTGTTGTTTCCAAACAGGAAGATCGAGGGAAAATGAGGGACTTATTCACGCCACAGTTCAGACTGACGACGCTTCTGCTTTGGTTTATCTGGTAAGACGGCAAAGCTGCGTGGAAATCTGGCCTGACCGCTCATCCCAGGTGGGCTGGTGGCCTACAGCCAGTTTGGCAGAAGGAAGTGGAGGTCTGGCTGTTGACAAGCAGCCCCCCTGGGGTCCTCTGTCCACCCTAGACAGTCATTTGAGAAGCCAGAGGTCCGTGGGGCCAGGTGGCGTCCTATGGGCCCCTGAGCACAAAGGACCACACCCCAGAAGTCCCGCTACAGTGGAGTCCTGTTGACTCCCATTGAGACCAACACTGGGAAGATTTACACCTGATAAACTGACCAAGACTTTTCAAATAGTAAAAGCATGGGTGGAGAAACAGACATACAGCAGTAAGAAGGCAGGAAAGCAGTTGCTTGCTAAAGTCTCCCAGGAGATGGATTAAATCAGAGTTTAATAACTTTGCTATGAGACAGACGCAGAATATCTGGGGACCATCTCAGAACAAGTCTCGGTTCCTCTCCAGTGAGATGCATCTGGGTGGTGTAGTCCGTCTCTCTTGGGTGCCGATGGCTGTTTTACCCAGCACCATTGTTGTTTTATGCTTCCTTTTGGGGGCCTCTCGTTTTCTGAAGGTTTTTCCTTTCCTCTTCCCAGGTTCTCCAATGCTTTTTCTTACTACGGCCTCGTCCTGCTGACCACGGAGCTATTCCAAGCAGGAGACCTTTGCAGCTGTGAGTCAAACAGAGTGGGGAGAGATTATGCCCAGGGTGCCCTTTGCCTGAAGGCCAGCCCAAAGGATTCTCCCGAGGGAAGACCTTGGAGGTTCATGGTTGCCCGCCTCCTCAGTGGGGACCTCAGGGACCATCTATTCTGCCCTCCAGTAGCATCTCCTCTTCCTGCTGCTCTTTCCACCAGCTGTTATTTTCCCATTCTTGGCTGCCTTATTTTTGATTTCCAGCTAATTCTCCAGTCCCAGCCACCATGTTTAATAGCTGGCTGAGGAATTCTGGAAGTTGAAGTCCATAAGTCTTAAAGTTCTCAAGTTTGGGGATCCCGGCCTAGAGTTAATCTCCACTAAAACAGGCTGATGCCCCCTCTCTGTCCTGTCCACCACCAGATTGGGGAAGCTTTATTCAATGGGCGTTTCTACCTGGCCTCTCAGCTGAGGCCCAGAAGGACCATTGACAAGATGCCCATTCAGCCAGTGGCCTGCTAGGATGGGTAGCAGCCCCCCTCCGTACCTGGAAGGGCTACTTCCACGAGCATTTCCCCAGGGCTCCTTAAAGTCTGCGCTGGGTGGGCTGGTCACCCTGTGGGCATCTGATGGGTCAACCTTGGTGATGGTCGAGTGAGGGGAATTCTGCCAACAGGGAGCACAGCCAGGCCTCGGGGCACAAGGTTGGCTATCCAGCAAAGGGTGGGAGCCGAAGGCCTCACTTCCTCCCCCTCCTCTCTTTCTCCTTGCTCCATCCAAGTGTCCAGCAGGAGGAAAACGGTGAAGGCCAAGTGCAGCCTGGCGTGTGAGTTTCTGACAGAAAAGGACTACATCGATCTGCTCTGGACCACCCTCTCCGAGTTCCCAGGTAGACCTTCGGAAAGGGGAAGGGGTGCCCATAGGGGGCCGGAACTGGGGGAGGATCAAGAGGCGGCATGATACCAGGACGAAAGGAGGAGCTTGTGTTGTGTCATTCTGCCCCGCCTCTTCGTCCTTTGGGCACCACCGTGGTTGGGAAGGAAGTTCTCAGGTATGAATCCAATGGGTATCTGGCTCCCTATCTCATGCCCGATTAAAACCGGCACATTGCCAAAGTATTTTTAAGCTTTAGCTGCATTGCCCAAGGTGCTAAACACAATATTACGAATGAATATTGGCCTCTGGAACTTCCCTTCGAAGAGATGCGTTGGTCGTTTCCCCTCATTTCTATCCCGTTTCTATTGAAATGGTGATTATGGTCTCGAGGCCTCCACTTCACTCTCCCAGATCATCCCAAAGTCTTTTGAGGAGAGGGCGCAAGGAGAAATGAGAGATCTTCCTTTGCCTTGAGTGAAACCATCTAACGTGGTGCTGTCAACCTGGAGATGTGTGCAGCACATACAGGTTCTGCTCTTAGAAATGGCTCTTGGGGAAGATGTCCTTCGATCTGACCTGACCAGCAAGCCCAGAAAAATTGGTAACCCAACCTGGAATGAGTGGCTGGCTGGACACTCCCCTGTTGAAGGTGACTCCATTTCTCCTGCCACCTGGAAGGACTCCCACTCGTACCCAGACACTGGTGGTGGTGAAACGGCCTTAAGGTTCCTCTCCTGCTTCTCCTTCTCCTCCAGGGGTTCTTGTGACCTTGTGGGTGATTGACCGGATCGGCCGCAAGAAGACGATGGCCCTCTCCTTTCTGGTCTTTGCCTTCTGCAGCCTCCTGCTTTTCCTCTGTGTCGGAAGGTGAGTCCAGAGAAGCAGAGACCCACCCCATTGAGGTTCCTCCACAGGACTGTAAGGGAAAGGCCCATGGGCTGGGTCTCTGAAAGCAAGCCCCCCTCTCTTGATACAGGAAGGTGCTGACCGTGCTGCTCTTCATCGCCAGGGCCTTTATTTCGGGAGGATTCCAGGCCGCGTATGTTTACACCCCCGAGGTAGGAAGGGAAAGCACCTCTTCTCCCGCCGAGAGTAGTGTTGGCGCTTCCAAGAGAGAGGGCTTGGCCGAGTGACCGCCAACGGCAGCGAGCAAAGGGGTGGGTAGGGAGCCTCAAGGCAATCATGGCTTTCTCAACAGGTCTACCCAACCGCCACCCGTGCCCTGGGTCTGGGGACATGCAGTGGAGTGGCCAGAGTTGGTGCCCTCATCACACCCTTCATTGCCCAGGTAAAGCAAGGACGCCTTCTAGGGGCAACTCAGGGCTTTCCTTGACCCAGCCCTGTCCTGGGACATTCCAATGAATCGGGGATCCTGGAGACTTCTGAAGGGAAGCTCTAGCAACACAATGGCAGAACCTGGATCTTCATGCTAGATTTGCTACAACCCCTCCTGATTCATGAGAGGTTCTTTAAACTTCTTCTCATTCTCCAATATATGTTTCTAAAGAGCCTTCAACAACACAATTGTGAGGACACACACAAAGGACTAAATATCAAGAGGTTGCCTGCCTTCTCAGTTCTTCAGATATAAGGCAGACAGTTCCCAGTATCTGTGCCTCATCCACCTAGACTGCTCTGAAGATAGCAATAGCAATAGCAATAGCACTGTATTTATATACCGCCTATCAGGATTTGCAACCCTCTCTAAGCGGTTTACAATGTTAGCATATTGCCCCCAACAATCTGGGTACTCATTTTACCCACCTCGGAAGGATGGAAAGGCTGAGTCGACCTTGAGCCTGGTGGGACTCGAACTGCTAAATTGCAGGCAGCTGGGAG
>JANHJO010004610.1:45291-55687 GCA_032468235.1 Pseudoxyrhopus heterurus | reverse complement strand
AAGGAGGCTCAGCAGAAGCACCTCACTGAGGACTAGGAGCATAGGCTTTCCAAGCAGAGGGAAGACCTGCGGGAGTGCAGGGCCAGGTGCCGGCACCGTGGAGGCTCAGTGGGTGGAGATGGTCAGCCAGTTCCAGGCCACGATGCAGTCCCACTGGAATGAGGCCCTTCCGGCTCTTCGCCCCCAGCGGCCCTTCCCTCCAGCCTTCGCCCAAAGCCCCCCGCCAGGAGGCTGAAGCAGACCCCAAGTGGGAATTTCTGCCCCCCTCCGACCCGCACAAAAAGACCCCAAAGCAGCACAAACGTTCATTGCACGTAACCGACCCAGGGGCCGTAGTCTG
Source organism: Pseudoxyrhopus heterurus (assembly GCA_032468235.1). Classification (NCBI taxonomy): domain Eukaryota; kingdom Metazoa; phylum Chordata; class Lepidosauria; order Squamata; genus Pseudoxyrhopus; species Pseudoxyrhopus heterurus. Next base: position 55,347 of record JANHJO010004610.1, on the reverse strand, counting down.
AGGACCCCCGATTTCGTGCAATATAAAAAAATGCAAATAATTTTTCTGCGGACCCCCCAAATTTTATCGCGGACCACCAGGTGATGACCGCTTGTCCTAGGGGGCTTTTTCCCACCCAGCCCCAAATTGAGAACAAAGTCAGCCTCAGGGTTTCCTTGGGAGAAGAATTGTCCGTCTCTTCAGCCACCTTCTGGCCTTCAGACGGCTCGGCCTCAGATGATGCTTCTCTACCCTGCACCCCACCCCGGTTGCACAAACTCCCGGCTTTTGAAAAGGGGCCTGTTTCAGTTTTCGTTCCCATCTCCCCTTCTTTTTTTCCAGACTTTCGACAAGCAGGGATTCCACGCCGGGACCCCACCCCCGTTCAACCTGCCCTCGGCCCTCAGCTCCACGGGGCCCCTGAACCCCGGGGCGGCTGCTGGCTACGCTCCGGCGCCCTTCCTTCATATCTTGCCTGCGCACCAACAGCCACATTCCCAGGTGCTGCACCATCATCTTCAGCAGGACGGGCAGGTGAGGAGTGCCTGGATCTCTCTTTAAGTCGGGGACTTTTCTAACCCTGGTTTACTTTCTGGTCAAAATAGCAATAGCAACAAGCACTTAAGACTTATATACCACTTCACAGTGCTTCATAGCCCTCTCTTAAGTGGTTTATAGAGTCAGCATAATTGCCCCCAACAATCTGGGTCCTCTTTTACCCACCTCGGAAGGACGGAAAGGCTGAGTCGACCTTGAGCCTGGTGGGATTCAAACTGCTAAATTGATCCACGTTCCCCAACAGAGGAAGCCATAACCTTTGCCACAATATTATTGCAAAGTTCCAACACCCTAACCAACCATAACCAAGAGCTTGGCTTGTCCAAGATTTGACCAAGCCTGGAGGGTTCTTTTTTTTTTTTTGTCTCAACCCTGGCAAGGACACCGTTCTTTGCTGATCTTCTTCTGCCTCCATTTCCAGGTGATGCTGGAGTCTTCGGTCTACTTGACGCTGATCGTTTACAGCGGGTGCTGCATCTTGGCAGCTTTGGCCTCCTGCTTGCTTCCCATCGAAACCAGAGGCCGCGGCCTCCAGGAGTCGACCCACAAGGAGTGGGGGCAGGAGATGTTTGGGCGTGGCGTCCCCCAATCGAACTCTGGCTCTCAGGGGTGATTGCCCCACCTGGAGGAAGTCAACACTCCCAACCCCCAAGAAGTGCAATATCTCACTACCATCCTTGGCCCAAAGAAGGGATGGTCCACCTGTCCTGGATCCTTTGTTGCTTGCATCTTCACCACCCCCACGTGCAAGGAGAGGCATTCCATCTGGGAGGTGGAAGTGTGTGTGTGTGTTTGTGTGCAATGAGGAGGAATGCGATATAACCACCAAAAGATCTATCCCCAAATTCCTACTACATTTTTCATGGTGGACATAGACAACGGGAGAACCGGGTTTTGTTCTGGTTGCCAAGGGAACTTCTCCATCTCATGCAAGCAATTACCATGCCTTCAAGGACTCCGTTCTTCACATCTCATGTCTTCAACCCTGAGAAGCAAACGGGTTCATATGTGTGTGTACTCACGCCTAGAGTAGCTCAAAGACACTTGTGAATTGATCTTCAGCCTTGCACTCTTCCTATCACCACGAACTGCCAAGGTCCCCAAACCGCTAATTTAGCTGAACCTCCTTGGCAACTGGGATGGTGAGGGTGGACAGGCATTCGGATAAACCCTGCTCCTCTCACCGATGGAGAACTTCCTTGGATATTGAAGTCAATCCTGCACGAAAAGGAAATTTGGAAACGCAGCATACGGTTATGACTGCCCCGTCTCCAAAGGAAGGTTGTGCCGGAGGAGATGTCCACCCAGGCGGCCCAAAGACTGAAGTGTTTTTCTCAGGAGGCAACTAGAGGGGAAAAGGTCTGTAAGTTTAGCCGTATGGTGTATGGTGATGTCATTACAGGAAAAAATTCTCTCCTGAATTTAGGTTCATCCAGTAAAATGGAAGGGAGCAGATTCTGTCCAGTCAAACTTGATCACTTCTTCACACAACTCATAATGGTGATGGTTCCTTTGGGTTCATATCCACGTTCCCCAACAGAGAGGCCTAAGAATGGGTACATACCCAGGTGGTGGCCATCCAGAGACATCCAACTTAACCATCTTTTTTCTGTCACTGGGCACCCCACAGATGCCAAAGGTTCGTAGACAGGAGAAGACAAGGGCCCTGTTTCTAGACATTCCTCCTCATTTTTCCACCTGTTCAGAGGCATGTCTTATCCATCATGCCTAGCGGTCTTTGACTGGCTCAGCTAAAGCGAAAAACATACCTGGCCATCGTATCTGGACTAGGAAGCCTCAGGTGGTATTTAAGGAGGCTGCACTTTTATAGCTATGATGTGTGCATGTGTGCGTGTGTGCCGGAGGCTCAGTCATGCAAGCAACTTCCAACATGTTTAGGGCTAAGTGGCTTCTACTAAGATGGTTTCATTCCTTGTGTGTCCAATCACACTTGGCCAACTAAGAATTCTCTTCTACTTTGATGGATATCTTCAGAGATGTCCCATGAGTGGCTTTCTGGAATCTGGTTATTTCAAAACATTTACCAACTGCTACATAACATTGTAGGTAAGTTCTGTTAGTTGTACAAATTACAGGTAGACCAGCTTTTTGCCGACACAAAAATGATGATCAAAAAGAGATTGTGGTCTCTTCCAAATCGAATCACAGGCTATTTAAATTGATTAGTTTTTCCCTTGATGATGCAAACCGATTTTGCAAGCTTCCAATTGTTGAGCTGGAAATCTGCGCTGTCACTTTTTTTCCTTTTCTGACAATAAGTTTTGGCCTTCTCATATTCGAGGAGCATTTTAATACCAGAAATTCACCAACATATGTAATGAAGATAGGGCTCTAAACACATCAACGTCTATTGGTGTGTTCATAAAAAAAAAAGCAGCAGCAATGCCATTTGACGTTCAGCTGTGGTGTTGGGGACTCTCTGGGTTCTTAACTGGCAAAGCTTTGGGGAGAGGTGGTTGTATATGCTGTGTGGAATGGTATTGGTATTTTTCAGTGTTTGGGGCAGAGGGGTATTATTTAAGTGTCTGCTATGTTTGAATGTACAGTTTCTAACTGTGATGCGTGTCCTCAAGATTTCTGTATCCTGAGCTTCTTGTACTCTATTTTCATCTGTCTCCGTTAATTACAACCATTAGGCAGTGCAATTCCACACTGGATATTTTATGTTGAATAAATGAGTAGTTTTTCATAAGGAGGACGATTATGGCATTCTCACTCCCTCAAAAGTAGGAATTGTGTCCACCCAAGGAAGCCTCCACCATCAGACTAAAAACTCATCACAGCTCTAGTGCCCTTAGGGAGTGTCTTCTCTGTTCCTTTCTGGAAAGTTGCAGCTGGAGCTGCAAAGTCCAGAATGAAAAGCTAGAATCAGTGAAAAGCAGCTGGATTGGTCCCTGGAGCTGCTCAGAACAAGGGAAGAAGTCTTCTGCTTGATCGGTCAGCAGCCGGGATGCTCCTTCTCCGTCTGGCTTCGCTGCTGGCGGTCACTTCCTTTTGCTTCCCCCTCTGAACGGCAAGGGGAGGCCCTCACCGGGGTAGCTCCTGCTTGCAATACATCACTGGAGATCTCTTCAACTGCATTTGGATGCATCAGATTTTGATCACTTCAGTAGTTAGCCCAGGGGTGCCCAAACTTGGCAACTTGAAGACTCGTGGACTTCAATTCCCAGAATTCCCCAGCCAGCAAGGGGAATTCTGAGCGTTGAAGGCCTCAGGTCTTCCAAGTTGCCCAGGGTTGGACACCCCTGAATTATCCATTCATCCCTATTTACTCAGATGGACAATTTCACTCTAATGAGCTTACTACAGTCGACCCTCACATATTTTTAAGCGATAAAAAAAGAGGTTAGCTAAGAAAGTAATAAGTAAACACAAATAAAGGCTCAGTCAAACCTGCTTTCAAAGTATTTTGTAAGTTTTAACAGAGGACGACTCCATTAGAAACCAGAAGCAAAGAGAAAATGGATCGGGAAGCAGATGTAGTTGTTATTTCAGAAGAAAAAGCGTTACGAGAAAGTTGTACCCACAAATCAGAAGGGGGACCAGCCTGGAGAAAGAATCCAAAAAATAACTACTTTCAGATGCCTGTTTGTCCTCTGCTTGAACACATTTGTTCATCTGCTCCCTATGAATAAAACCCAGCATCCAGAGGTTTATCTATACTTAGGCTGGGGAATCCATGCAATTGTTGAGGTTACAAATTTTCCATGCAGCTTCCCATGTTGTTCCATCAACGTTTAGGGCATTTTTTGGGGGGAACCAAAAACCCAAATCAAGATGAAAGAAAAGAGGGAATGGCTTCACAAATCTTGGAACATCTCCCCAACCCCAAACAGCTGTCTTACTTACTCTGTACACACAGCCAAAGTGGGGGGTCCAGTTACAAATACTCTTAAGGAACTGAACTCCCAAATTTGACCAGATTAGCTCCCCTTTGTGAGACGGAAGGAAGGAAAAAACCCAGACCTACACAGAAGGATTTCCTACACCTTTGCACTTGTTCAAAGATTTGCCCGAGGCGGCTTGGTCAACTTCTGGCCTTCTAGGATCTTCCCAAAGAGCTTGGCTGCTTCCATGGCACACCCCCAGTGAATGGTCAGCCCAAACCCTCCGTGGCCGTAGTTGTGAATCACCTGCAAGAGAGAGAACGGGACGTTCAAAGCACAGAAGCGGAGCGTGAGGTGCAAGGCTCTGACTCTACGTCTCCTGGAATCCTTTTCATTCGGAAAAACGGCTACCTCCGATCGGAGCGTCCCGTGACGAAGGGTCTCGTGTTCCAGCCGGACTTTAGGGCGCGATGGACGTAAACCACTCCATTCTTCGACGACCTTGGCTCCCTGGAAGAATTGCATTCAGCGGCTTATCCTCAGACCCCAATGCTTCCGCAGGCTTTGGGGCACGAAAAACCCGGGAGGAGCTGCCCTGGGGGCTCCCTTTGGGTCTAGGGAAACGGGGAGAAGGCCAGTGTTTCTCGCAACAGCCTCGGCCCACCTTGGCTGAGCTGACCTACCTGGAGGCTGGGCATCAACCTGCAGCATCCTTCCCAGATTTTTCTACGGTCCTCTGGGCTGTTCTCTGTACTCCAGTTCCCCAGCTGAAATATCCCCCCCAAGGTCACCGTACGGCTCCTGCGAAGAGCGGAGGAGGGGGGAACAGTCAGGACCTGCCCTCCTCCCACCTTCTGGATAGACCGCCTTCCTCGGTCTGTGGTCCTCCAGGTGGGTGAGGTTACAGCTCTCATCCTGCTGAACCAGCACGGTCGGAGTGGCGCCCCCTGGAAGCCACCAAGTTGGAGGAAGCTGGGGGTCAAGGGGTGTTCCCTCCTCACGGAAGGTTATGGGGGAACCTCCCTGCCATCTTAAGAATTCCGGATCATCGGATTCCAGGAGGAGGAGAATGCTTGATCCCAGAAGATGCAGCTGGAGCGTCTCTTGACTATGGTCAACCTCCCACCTTAGTTGGATCCCCCTTGATCATTCCGCCGATCTCCCCTGCCCTTTCCTTACCCGGGGATGATGTAGGGCTCCCTGTAGATCCCAGCGTCGATGTTGTGGGTGAGGATGAAGTGCTTGACCCAGGGGGCCTCAACCTAGAGATCCAGAATGAGCACAAAGGTCAGGAAGGAGCCAGCTGGAGCCCTGGCGCCGCCTGCCAATGCACGGCCCGAAGAAACAATTCCTCTGGTTTGTTGTGACAAGTAGAGGACCACGAAGAAGACTATATTTACTTACTTAAACAATTGGTCATCTCTACCCAGCAAACAACACCCGCCTCTCCCCCCCTGCTCATCTCTAGGGTTGAGGGCCTTCTGTGAAGGTTCAGGCCAGCCTTCCTCAACATCCGATGTCCAAGGGTGTTGTCCCACCAAGATAATGTCACAGCTTGCCTCCACCAGCCCTGTTGACCAACTCCCCCAGGCCTCACCTTGATGATCTGTCCTCGGCCTGGGCGCAGCTCAGGGTCAGTCTGTAGCTCTCCGGCACGAACTCCGGTACAGTTGACCACCACGTCCACCCCTTCAGCGGTCAGCTAACAGAAGAGAGTAAGTGGATTAACTTCCCATCTTGCTTTGCAGAGATAGAAGACCCTCCTTCCGTCTGTCCAGAGCGGTGTTTCTCAACCTGAAGTCCACATATCTCCAAGTTGCCCAAGTTGAGAAACACTGGCCTAGAGTGGCCATCTCCCCTTGGCGCCCTCCAGATGTTCTGGGTTTCAACTTCCACCATTCTCGGCCAGCTCTACATACATCCCAGCTCACCTCTTGGAAGGACTTGATTCTCCGACGGAAGAACGGGACCTTCCGTGAGGTCAACCTTTTAAGAGCAATGGAGGGTTGTCAGCAGAAGAGTTGGACAGACACGCCTGGGGGCTCTGGGGTTTGGGGGGAGAGACTAAACGGGGCAGCAGGCCTTGGAGGCAACTGTTCTACTTTTTCTCCACCCACAACCAGTATTTTCAAGATATTAATACCTCTGACTATGGAAGGTTGAGGCTAGCCAGTCCTGATTAGCCGGATGACAAAGGTTCCAATTTATCTTTCAAGGCCACCAGGTGGATTAGAGATTTAATCAAAGGCCCCAAACCAGCTTTCCCAGCCACCTTCTCTGCCACCAGGAGAATAAAATCCAAACTACCTAAAACTCAAGCGAGTTGCCAAATGTAGGCAGCGAGGAAAAGAGGGACTCATACATACTGGTTTGTGAGCCAGGTGAGATAGCTTTTGCCCTCCAAGATCAGGGCCGTGTTGAACCAGCCGTAGCTGAAATTAGGGAAAAAGAAGACCAAAACAAAAAATATAAATACAAATTCTGGGAGTTGAAGTCCACCCATCTTCGAACGGCTAAGGTTGAGGACCGCTGGTCTGCAACAGTTCCCAAGTCCAAGAGAAGAGGCCGTCCAGTACCTGTAGCCGGGGAAGAGCTCGAGCTCCTCCTGGGACAGTTTCCTGAATCCCAAGACAATATGTTTCCAGGATGGATCCTGCAGAGAAAGACACCAAGGTAAGACAAGGGAGAAATAGAATCTTACTCAAATACAAAATAAATAAGCCTTGAACCGGAAGTCTTGGCAATGCGGCCCCACCATCAAGACCTCTCGGCCTGCAATGCTCCTGAATTGGTTTTCCGACCAGTTGGAAACCTCTTTGCTCCTCGCATTACAAGGTGGGAAGGAAGGAGGATCAGAAATCCTCAAAAGCAAAACTCCAGGTGAGTCTCGTAACACCGTCTTCATACTTCACTCCAGCCTTCCAAAGAGGAACCAGCTTGAATTGAGAAAAGAGCTCAGATGTTTTTAAGCCAACCACTTACGGGAACCGGCCGTGTGAAGAGGTTGTATCCAGAGAGCAGAAACAGCCCCATCTCCTTGGCTTCTGGCAAATTAACATGTTGGAGCAGATAATCAAAAGTCTCTTTGTTCCAGATCCTGCAATATTAAATAAGAGAGGATCGGGCGTCTTCCTTCAAATTTGAACTTGAGGAAATTGCAAGAGAAAAACTGTTGGCAGGTAGAAAGGTTGCAGAAAGGACGGCTGGGATGTATTTGGGGCAACGGTTTCAGAGGAGGAACCACATGCGAATGTTGGCACAGATCCTCCTCCATCAGCAGATTGATTGTAAATTTTTTACTAGGGCAAAAGGGGAAAAAAAACTACCTTGTTTATAAATTTCCCTTCACATTTAACCCACTGAACACTTTACTTTTCACCAAGGAATCGCTGAAGAACAGAAGAAGGGTTTGACTCTCTGCCCCTTGAAGATAAATGGACTTCAACTCCCAGAATTCCTTAGCCAGCATGCTGGAAGGTGGGCTGGCTTCAGCCCCCTGGTCACCTGAAAGGCGCAGGAGAAACTCGGCTGCCCCTCGCAAGGGGAGCTGCGCGGTTGCTCTTACGTTTCCTGCGTGTTTCCTTTGTCGTACAGGTAGGGCTGCCAAAGGCCGGCGGCCCCACTGCTGGTCGTGCCGGGGCAGAATTCATCCGCATAGATCTCCACCTGCAGCGGCTGGTCAGCGGAGTGATATCGGTCATGGATGCAAAGGGCTGTGGACAGGCCCACCACCCCGGCTCCGATCACGGCGACACGCATGGCAGAGTCTGGAAGGGGCAAAAAGGGAGACCGTCTTGCACCCCTCAAAATAACAAACCCCAAAGACAAACAACAACGTTTTCTCCTCTGGGGGTGGGGGTAAAATGGGTCCTGCATGTTTCTTTGCCCCTCGGACTTCTCTAGGCCCCCCAACTGCTGCAAATCACAGTCCCTCCAGCGAGGTCCTGGGGCCCCCGGCCATCTCCAGGCCAGGCAGGAGAATTGTGGGTTGGGGCGATTCCCCCTGGACACAGCAGGTTGCCCACTCCTGCTCTAAGCTTTCACGAGGAGGAAGACCCCACCCTGCAGTTTTTCACACACACACCCCTTCAACACATGCTCTTTCTGTAACGATTTGCAATAAATGCAAAAGATTGAAAACCTTTTAAGAGCTGCCAAGCCTCTCTTGGGGAAAAAAAACCCTAGATTTTGACTAATCTCAGCGAAAGAGCGTCGCCTCGTCTCTCAGTCCGGCAGGCCGGCTCCTCTCTCTGCTAAATCTCCGAAGTCTATTTTCTGCAAGACCACAACCCCCAGGAGCTGCATTCCCCTCCGAACCGCTTTGTCGTAATTTCATTCTCACAACCGCGAAGAAGCCAAGCGAGAGGCAGAACCTTCTCAGGGTGACAATCCAGAGGCCCAGGGAAGTCTCCCGACCCAGCTGTTTGCCCAACGGGGTGCAGCTCCTCGCAGGAGGGAAGCCGGGAAGGTGCTGATGCGTTGGTCAAAGGTCCCTCCGGCAGGTTAGTGAGGCCGTAAGGTGGAGCTTAGGTTTCTCCTGCGCCAAGAAACTTTTTTGGGGGCAGAGAGGAGCAAGGCGTGACGCAGAGACTCGGCTTTCCTGGTCAGGAGTGACCTCTTGCGTCCAGCACAGAGTCTGCTTCCTTTCTGAAGTTCTCGGCACAAAAGTGTCCCCAACACGAAGGAAACCAACTGAGCCAACTTCTTATCGGGCACCGTCCAGGTTGGTCTGATGGGACCATCTTTGGACTCTTTGAGCTGAGACGGGCAGGCATTTTCGGAGCTCGGCTACCTTCCTTCCGTCCTGTCCAGAGCACCTCGGTTTACAGCTGCAAGACGAAAAGAAGAATTCTTCTAGAAAGATCTGCTGGGACGCCCTAAAAGACTCTCCCCAAAACCGAGGCAGGATTGATCAGGCTTCCTTATCTAGCAAGCGTTCCTTCCCCCAGGCTCCCTTTGATATACTTTGCTCAAGTTTCTCCTACGAATCTTGAACCAATGCTCTCATGCCTAGTGAATAATCCCCAATAATTATCCTCCCCCAACTTCTCATCTGCACCTCATTCACATCTGGGAAAATTCCCACAAGATTTTCTCCATATCTCTCATGGCTCCAGATAAGAGAAGCTTCAATTGCAATCTAGAGCCCGACGTCTCACTGCCCGTGCTGTGGATTATGGGCACCGTTGTTAGTTCCTTTCCTTACCCCGCTGGGTGCCGTCTTCTGGAGATGGGGGGCTGCTTGTAAAATTTGCAACCCTCTCCCCCATCTTTCCTCCTGCACAGCTGGGGGGACAATTCCCACATGGGAGAATTGCAGAGACTCTTTCTCTTGCGGTCAAGAATTTAGGGAGCTGTCAGCACCCCGGAAAGGGGGGACCAGTCGCCTGGCCTCCTATCCCCCCCCCAAGCATCATGGGGCAGAGGGCATTTCTCCTGAAACCAAAGGGGAAATAAGCCATTTGGGGCCTTCCTTCCTTCCCATCTCTTCCTTCCTTCCTTCTTTAATCCTTCCTTCCTTCCTTCCTTCCTTCCTTTCCTCCCTCCCTCCTTCCTTCCTCCTTTCCCTTCTCCTTCCCTTCTCCCATCTCCTTCCTTCCTTCCTTCCTTCCTTCCCCTCTTCCCCTTCACTTCTTCCATCTCCTGTCCCTCCCTCCCTCCCTCCCTCCCT
>JANHJO010004610.1:0-12226 GCA_032468235.1 Pseudoxyrhopus heterurus | reverse complement strand
CCTCCTCCAATCATGTTAGCTCAGGAATTCTGGGAGTTGAAGTCCACAAGGCTTAAATTTATCAAGTTTGAAGACCCTTGATCTAGTGGTTAAGTTTAGAAAGTAGAAGACTGTAAGTTCTAGTGGTATAATCTTGCTACTTTAATTGTTGATAGGACTTTTTTTTCACTTTTTTGACTCTTTTTAAAAAAAGTCAGCTAGAACTAGAAATTAGAGGTAAAATTTATTTAACTTCACATAGGTTTGCAAACTTTTTTTCCCCTTTTAAATAAAGGATTCGTGTTTTAGGATTCAGTGAAAACTCTCATTGATTCTGTGAGAAATTTATGTCTCGGGGGCTTACTGAACTGATATTTCAATATTCTGTCTAAAATTATTCGAAATGTCTTCATTTTTGTTTTTAGGAGAAAATCTTTAGCAAAATAAACAGTTGTGTCAGTTTTTCTTCTAATTCTCAGAAGGACAGGAGAAAATAGTAGTTGTACATAGATATCATGCTAAGCATAGTTTAGTTCAAGAGTAACCATGTCCTCCCTCTGTTCTAAGCACCAGATCTCATCAGCTCCAACTGCCATGGTGACTGGCAAATAATTTAAAGAGTTGTAGCTCCAAAGTTCTAAAGAGAGCCAATTTTTATCCTTATTTTAACAAGATACGAACAAGGAAAAATGAATGGCATCAGGCCACGTATCAGTGGTGCGCTGCAAATTTTTTAACAACCAGTTCTCTGACTGGGTTGGTCATGTGACTGGGTGGGTGACATCACTCATCACACCCAACCCTGCCACTTGCCTCAGAGGCAGAGGTAAGATTCAGCTGGTTGGGGATAATCCCACCACTGGCTGGCACCACCCCGCCCATTTTTGGCCTGTTTTTGGCGGTTTTTTTGGCTGTTTTCAGGCCATTTTTTGGGGCATTTTTGGCCCAAAAATAGCCTGAAAATGGTCCAAAAAATGGCCTGAAAATGGCCCCCAAAATGGCCCAAAACAGGCTGAAAAAAGAGCAGGGGTGGGGCCAGCCAGTGGTGGGATTTGCTGGTTTGCCAAACTGCACAGAATCTTAACTACCGGTTTGCATGAACCATTGCGAACCAGCAGCAGCCCACGGGGGGGCTTTCCTCCATCTCCGCTCAACAATCGCACTTTTTCTTATGGACGACCAGGATTCTCCTCTTTTCTACCAGCCTCTCCGGGGCTAGTAGCGGCTAAGAAAATCCACCCGGTGTGAGAAAAAAAACTGCTGGGAAGGAGGAGCGCTTCTTCCCAGATGCTACAGCAGAGGGATAAAAAAGTCGAATTTTTGTTGGGGCACTTTTAAGCTTGGTGTTTACATCAGGTTTTAGACCGCTGAGCGGAGCCTATACCCTGAGCAGCAGTCTACCTGTGGCTACCAGAAATGGGAACGCTCAGAAACATCTGGTTGAAGGAGGAGATCCTTAAAAAGGGAGGGGGGCGCAAGGCAGATCCCCCCCCCTTTAATCTGCAGCTTTTCAGCCTAGGAACATAGTGGATTCGGGATGCCAGACGGGGCAAAAAGCTTGGGGAGCCCCAGTGGTGCCCCTCTGATCATAGAAGAGCAGGGCACCAAGATGTCCCTCCCACTCCAAAACTGTGGGTGCCCCTTTGGGAGGGAGAGAGAGGCAGGAAAGAAAAGGAGGCAACTGGAAGATGAAGGATGTTTTATCACAGCATCCTTCATTAAGAAAATCCAGTCAAACTCAGAGGATGGAATTCAGGCAAAATTTCGGCCACGGACTTGGTAGCAAAACCTCGGACTTGCTACCAAGCAAAACCTTGGTAGCAAAACCTCCTTGGTAGCTCCTGGCCTGGTGAAGCCCCTCCAGGTGCTCTTGGTCTCCTCCGATGCACCAAAATCCCCAACGTTGCTCTGCTGAAGTTTTAGGGGAGCTGGGCTAGAAGGTGGGAGAAGGGGGACCGATCACATCTGGCAGCCCGTTCAGGACCCTCCAGCTGTTCCAGGCCCCCAGACAACCAGATGGCCAGACCACCCACTCTGGGGGCTGCAGGAAGGCTCCAGGCTGGGCAAAGGGGGGGAGGTATTGCCCTCAGCTGGCCAAGAAAGGATTGGCTTTCAGTTTGGCTGCTTTTAGCAAAACATCTGGAATTCGGGAGAGAAAAGGCCTCAAAGCCTTGGACAGTCTCTAGGGGAAGGTTAGCTTCTGCCCATGTGCCGAAGGACATCCCTGCGCCTCTCCCTGAGGATTCTGAAGTTCCAACGTCTTCTGAGTTTCCAGTTTAAGACCAGAGAGAAAGAGACAGACAGAGGAAGAGAGAGAGAGAAAGAAGGGAGAGAGACAGAGAGACGGAGAAGGAGGGAAAGAAAGTGGAGGGAAAGAGAAAGGGAGGGAGAAAAAGAATGGAGACGTTTCTTGAACTTTCTTTGTTTAGATCTACCGGATAGGTTAACGGGGCCAAAAGTAAACCTCGCCCAGCAGGGAGAGCTCCGGCGTTCCTGAGCTGTCTCGCGTCGCTCAGCCCGGCTAGCCGTTTCCGTTCAGAGGCTCCAAGCCCAGGAATGCCTCCCGCTGCCAGCTGTGCTCCGCTCAGGCCAAATCGGGATACTTAAACGCCACCGTCCCAAGAAGGATGGAGAGGCTGCAAACCGAACTCTGGGCACGGAGCGATGCCTGGATTTCCAGAGGGAAGTTCTCCCTCCTCTGAACAAAGAGCGTGGCTGTTCTCGTGTCAGGCTGGGCTCTGAATTCGGGCAGACCACAATAACTTAATTGCCCCCCTCCCACTGCAGGGACACCCCCAAATTAACTGACAGATGTGAGTTAATGCAGTTTTGGGCTGCCCCTCTGCCGCCCCTGTGAAAGTACCTTAACCCTGGCCAGACCACCAACCTATGGGGTCCAGGGCTCCCTATCTAGCTGCCGTTCTGGAATTGGGGGCAGAAAGTGGGGGTCTTCAGCTTGGAAACCTCTTCGGGCTCCCCCGTAGCCTCCTGCAGCTCAGGGACTCACACTGAGAACCAAGGCAGACTCCTCCACCGAGGACCCTAAGCTGCTATGGGGAGGCCTTGCTTTGGCCTAAGACTGAATACTTCAGGGTCAGTTTATTGTTGTTCCAATCACTGCAGATTTTAGAATAAGTGAATATTTTTATTACCATCACAAATCAGAACTGCAAACAAAAAGCTTTAGAAATCAAGTAAAAAACAAAACAAGATAAACTATTGCAGTTGGTGGAGGCTCATAAGTATTATACAAGAACAATGTAAAATGGGCATTTGATGTTGGGGAAGGCAGGGGATAGATTGAGGGCGGGCCTAAATATTTGATTTTCGTGCATGATTGCAATTCTTCGGGCTGGTTTGTTTTAGCTCTGAATTTATTTTCGGTGTGGAAAGGAGAAATCCTTCCAGAAAAAGGTTTCTTTGATTCAAAGCCCTCTGAAGAATAACGGATCCCTTGTGTGTCCCTTGTGTGTGTGTGTTTTTCCCCCCAGACATTTGTGTGGTCCTGTGAGCCTTGTCATGGCGGCCATGCAAGACCTCTGCCTGCTTCTTCTCTTGATGTCGCCCTTTTGTGCCTCAAGATCCATTCAGAACCTGGTCCTGGAAGACAGCGAGGGGAGCGGGGACAGCGAGGCGGCTTCCCCCGGCCCCACTTCTGCCAGGGCGACGCTGAGTGCGAGTCCCACCTCAGGGAGCCTTGTGGTCGATTCGGTCAACGGAACTTTGCATTCGTTCAACATCCTGGACGGCATTGTGAACTTCTTCCAGACGTACATGCTCTTGATCGTCGTGCTGGGCTCCCTCCTCCTCATCTTCCTTTCCATCATCTGTGCGGCCGTCATCACCCAGCAGAAGCACAAGGCCTCGGCCTATTACCCCTCGTCTTTCCCCAAAAAGAAGTACGTGGATCAGAGCGACAAGGCCGGGGGGGCCAAGGCCTTCAGCGAAGTTCCCGAGAAGACCTCAGACGACGGCCAAGAGGAGCCGGTGGATTCCACCAAGCAATTGCAGGCTGACATCTTAGCTGCTGCCCAGAACCTCAAGTCTCCAACCAAGGTCGTCGTGGCGAATGGGAAAAGTGGCCCCGTGGAAGTCCCACCCGTTGAAGGAAAAGAGGAAGGGGCCCAGAAGACAGAAGATGTGGAGGAGGGCAGCTCCAAAGACGAAGAAGAAGAAGAAGAAAAAGAAAAATCACCAACTGAGGCTGAGCTGCCTCCAGAGACATCAGCTCCAAACAACGTGGTGGATGCTGAGACCAAAGAAGAAGAGGTCCCATTGGTGATGGAGACCCATCCATCTCCTCCTGAGGAGTCCAAGGAAGCCCCACCCACCGAGAAATCTGCCGTGCCTGTCTCCGAAGGTGAGAAGGAGCAGAAGGAAGAGCCCAGCGCTCCACTGACTCTCGACCCCCCAGAAGAATCCAAAAACTGAACAGGATCAGTTCCCATCACTGGGGGGGATGGCTTATAATATGAAATCTACAGGGATCTGTTTATCAACTAGAAGGGAGCAGATCTTTACCTTACCTGTAAAGGAGACAAGTTTAGACACCTCCCACCCTCCCAAGAAACACCTGAAAGTTCTACATTCTGGTGGTTTTGCTTTAATGGACTTTCTTCAGTTATGTAGACTTGCCCAAGTCTGGTGCCCGTTCCAGCTGTGGAAGACCATGACTTCCATCGTCCCCTGCCAACCTGCCCAGGGAGGTGATGAGAGTTGCTTAACACATCTGGGGGGAGAGGGAAGTTGAGTGACTTCAACGTCCCAAATGTAGCTACTCAACCAGATATCATTGAGAAGGTAAGATAGAACTTATTTTAGAAGACCTGTTGAAGACACATAGACTTCAACGTGGTTCCAGGATTCTTCTGGAGGAACCATCCCAGTATCATCCTCCAGGACTTTCCCACTTTCAGGGAGAACATATCTGCACATACATACATACATAATTTTTGAGGTGGGCCCTTTGGGTGAGCATCTAACTCTATTTATATCAATCCCTAATTCTGGACTAAGGTTGTGTGCAGAGATGATTGGTCAACCTTTCTATCAATCATGAAGTCATCCAAACCTCTTTTGTTTTTTCCTCCACTGCTGATGAGATCTTCTCTGGGCAAACTTGAAGTTATTTCACACCTATATTTCTTATAAAGCAAATATTGGCTCAACTCTGTTTAGTTGTCTCTTATATCAGTGATTAATTCATTTACTTTTAATATCAGCTCTGAAAGTTGAACTCATGGCTGTATATAGTTTCAGAATGGCCAACTTGGAATCATATTTTTAAGTACAATTTCCGGCCAAGCAATGACAACAATATACAATGGATCCACCACTCTGTCCAAGTTTTTTTTTTTAAATCTGGTTTCTGAGAATCCTTAACTCTAAGTTCTCCAGATGCTTTAGGAGATCTGATTGCTCAACACAACCAGCCTTGGGAAGAATCTGATGACATTTCTGATAATCATTCCTCTTAAAGGTCTACGAATACTCAGACTTTTGTGTGGAGGGGAAGGTACTGAGGGCTTTCATGAGTGAATGAAGCCCAACAAAGGTGGATTTTCATCCACGTTCAATCCCAAAGTTTTTCCCTTGTCAAGTTGGTTAATCTTCAGAGGAGGGAGGCCTCATATTTTTCAGCATTTAAACACATTGAAAATGTTTTCTGGGCTTTTTTAAATTCAATTATAGGGTGGAGGGAAGACTTTTGATCAATTTTTAAAATGTTTTTATATTTTGACGGGGAACATTGGATTTCAGATTTCCAGATGCTAAACTTTCTGGGCCAACTAGAAAAATGTTTCAGTAAGTCTTAGAGCTGAAGCAAGTGAGATTAACCTGGTTTGCGACAAGCCTTGAAGAAGCTGGGTGCCAAGAGAACGTATTTGCAACAAAAATTCCTCCTTGGTTTTTCCCAGCCTCTTTGCAAAGGTTCTGCTGATATTTATGACTTTTTCCTCCCACTGGGGTTCTCCCAGGGCGATCCTTGTAATCCTAGTAAAAACATCTATAAATTTAGCTGACCGAGACATTTATTGTAGTTTTGAGGACTTATCTGGGATAGGGTTTAGTAGGCTGACCCTCTCTGGCAGAGTCTCCGCAGTCCTACGCTTCAAGGCCATTTCTGAATGAGAGATTCTAAAAGACAATGCTTGGAGCTTTGCAGCAAGCTAAACCCCAACTGGGTTAGCATGAAGAGGGTCTTGTGAATCTCTGCATCTTTTTCTAGGGCTTCCTAAACCTGAAAAAGTGAGGAAGGACACAGGGTTGATAAAAACACAAAATAAACAACTTTACAGCCCTTCTTCCCTTTCCAGATGTTCCAACTCAGCCCATGTGGCTAAAGTCCAGGAGTGGCAGAAACTAGATGCCCAAACACCCAGAACTGTGTTTCTCAAGCTTTAAGGTGTTTGCACTTCAACGGCCAGAATTCCCCAGCCAGCATGGTTTAATTGGTTGATATGGCCAATGATTTCCAAAAAATGGTCCAAATTCAATAAAATGCCGTCACTGTAATGTTCCTTTCCCTTGCCTGAACCCTCCCCCCCCCAAGCCTACAATGAGTCCAAATGTATTTTTCTCCATTATAGATGTATGTTCCATTAAAAAGAAATGATAAAGCAGCCTTGTATGGATGTGTGGATGAGGACCTGGGGTTTTCCTGCCCAGAATTCTCCAGGCAACGTATCTGAAATAGCAAAAGACGTGTTGGCCTAGGGGGGTCTCTCCCCCCCACCCCAAAAGTCAGTTCTTGCTTAATATGCAGCTCATAAAATCTCGTGTCTTTCTTGTAAATGGTTCCTCCAGTCTCAGGTTATGCCCAAACTACTCCCCAAGATTACGGGATTTGCACACTTCCTCTTTGACCCATTGGATTATTTGGGGGAAGCGGGTCAGGTAAACCTGTCTCGCCCTACCTCGCCATGCTGGTTTTTGCTTTAAGCTCTCTTGGGCTGCTGGTCATCTTCCTTGGGCAACTAGAACCCCCTCTCGTCTGCCTTCTTCTCATCCCGTTTCCTAAACAGTCCCAAAAAGTTCTCCAACCCTCCTCCTCGTCTTTTCACTGTCTTGGTGGGAGCAAACCCTGTTGTGAAACGTCTTTCTCCCCTGGGATTAAAAGAGGAAATAGCCGGCATTCTTGGGCCAGAGAGACAGCGTCGCAGGGGCCTCTGGATGGAGATTCTCCCCCCCTGCCTTTCCATCGGGCGCTCTGGACTCCGCTGGGTTGTAGCACTTGGGAGAATTTCTGCCTGCTTTGAAGGCTCCAAGAAGCTGAGCCAAGGGGAGGATTGGGGTGGAGGAAAACAGGCCCTGAGGATGGTCCGGGGCTCCAGCAGGCCCAGGGGTGACGTGGTCCTATTTTTTGACCTAACTGGCACTGCCATGCCCTCCCCTTGCCAGCTGTGGCTTCCCTTCGTCCCTCGTCTGCTTGCAATGAAACAAGGTCAAACAGCCCCTGCTTGGCAAGGGTGGCCCTCAGGAAGTCGCAAAAGATTTGGGGACCCTCTCCTTCAGGATTGTCCCAAAGGTGCTTTTCAAAAGGCAACTGGTTCTGTTTCTATTTGCAGCTTCTATTCCCCACCATTCAGTCAGAACTGAAGAAGCTTCTTGGATGAGAAGTGAAACACTTTCAAAGAGAAAAAAAAAAGTATAGTTGCCTTTTGAAAAGCATCTTTGGGACAACCATGACCCGGATGATTGACATTTATCTTTCAAGATGTTTTCCATCTTGGAGGAGAATCTCCCAGCCTGTTGCTCTCTTGACTGTTGCTAAATTCCCAAGTTTCTCTTTTGGTCTAAGTGCTCTGTCCAGATGCAAATCAAATCACCCAGAATAACAGAGTTGAAAGGGACCTTGGAGGTCTTCTAGTCCGACTCCTGCTCAGGCAGGAAACCCTGTATCATTCCAGACAAATGATTCTCCAATCTCTTCTTAAAAACTCCCAGTGTTGGAGCATCCACAACTTCTGGAGGCCAGTCGTTCCACGGATGAATTGTTCTCACGGTCACAAAATTTCTCCTTAGTTCTAGGTTGGATCTCTCCTTGTTCAGATGTGGGTATCGTATCAGCCTAGCTGAAAGTTGACAGGCCGTCCTCTCCTCCAAACAGGTGGCAAAATGGGTCCTTTGAGGGAAGCTGCAACCCTTCCTCACACCTTTGGCTTGTAACAGGTAACCTGGAGTCCAGTTTGGGCACTTTTCCCCAGCAAGAGGGCAGGATGACAGGCAGAAGACGGGATGCGTCTCCCCCTCTCTGCCTGCTCTCAACTCCCAGCTCAGCCCTGCTTTAAAACCCCCGATTCTTGATCTGCTCGCACAGCCTGTCTTCAGCCTGGGTCAAGGTCCCCCTTCAGAGAAAGCCTTAACATTTGCGAGGATTTCTCAGAAGCAGAAGCAACGAACGCATGGCAAGGTCAGTTGCCAACAAAACACTGATGGGCGCTTTCCGAGTGCGAAAGCAATACAACCCTCCCCAATTACTTTCTCTCTCCCCCTTTTTCGGAGCACAAAACAGCTGAACTTGGGAGCATTAGGCCAGGCTGTTTAAGGAACAAAATCTGCAACACTTTTTAAGCGCCGAGCAGGGAAAAGTTGGTTTTCCTAAATGCTTCTTCCCCTGTGGGCTCTAAGAACTTACAAAAGGGGCCGTATTTCCTGGGGGGCCGGGAAGGTGGTGATTCTCACCAGGTACTGGCCACTTTTGATAGGGCTTGTGGGAGGAGGGGGGATAAAGACAGCCTGACTCAAACTTCTGCTGTTCGGCACGGTAGAGCATGCGAAGAAAACGTTAAATGCCGATCTTAAATTCAGGAGAAACCTCAAGACTAAAAATGGCTGCTTGGAGCACCGAAGGTTTGGCCCGCTCCGGGAACAAAGGGAGGGCTGTAATTTAGCTGTTGCTGTGGGTTGTCTGTGGCCGGCCTGGTCCAGATTTAGAGAAATCTGCCCAATATTTATGACAGAGAGAGTTGGAGAGAACATCTACTCCTTTCATTTCTGACCGCCCGACTTCAAGGAGAGCTTCAGCCGAAGCTTTTCTGCCTCCCTTCCTTGCACTGTGGTGGCCCTTTACCCAAAGCCCCTTCTGAAAGCGGTGCCCTTGGCTCCTTCCTGGCTCCCCATTGCAGGGTCTGCGTTTAAATGGGGCTTCCATTGTGTCATAAACCAGGACGTCGGCCCGGCTGGCATGACGTGCCATCAGAACAAATTGAATGAGGGCAGCGGGGATGCGTTCGTTGAGCACCAAGGAAGAGTAAAAGAGAGAAGGCAATACTGAGACTATCTAAGCTTTGTTTCTTGGAGAGCTTTTAAAAGGGGAATAGAAAATCATCTGCTATGGATAAGAAAACTTCTCCATTGTAAAACTCGGGTGAAAATGGGAAGACTAAAATGGGTCGATCCAACCCTTTAGGCAGTCTTCTCTTCAGCAGAAGGCGCTCTTCGGTTCCAAAATATTTCAGAGTGGTTTATTTTTAAGCGGCTCTTCCCTTTTGCCTTCGAATGGGGAGGCCTATTGTTGACTGGGACGGCTTCAGAGTGGATTATCCAGTTGCTGGGATCAACGGCAGGCAGGCAGCTGAGGACTGTTTTGGTTGGAAACCTGAGCCACCAATAAATCACCCCAAATACAGGGTGGCAGCTGGCACTCGACAGACAGGAGGGGCAAAAAACCTTTGCCTGTCTGTCAGCATGCACTTCTCCCTGGCCTCTGAAAAATGTGGAGGCAGGTCTTGCTGGCTGGGGCAGCCTTTGCAGAAGGGAATTGCCACGTTGGGGCTGTCCCCATCGGATCAGCCAGCCTGGACATGTCAGTGGACCCCTAATTTAAAGAGTCCCCTCTGGCGCCTTCAATAGAGCCTCCTATTCCCATTAGGCAGATTTAAAAAAAAAAAATCATCAACAGCGGCAGCTGCCGTTTTGCACGTGCTGAGAAACTGGTGTATATTCTGCTCCTCTCTCGGGCTGGGATTCCAGTCTATGCCAGATAGTCCAGGTCTACCAGACTTGGGGAATGAACAGATTACAAGCTGATAGATACCGCCAGGCAACAGGGGGGAAAGTGCCAGATTTCCAATGTCACTAGGATTGATAAAGAACGTGGTTTCCAGGCCTGGTACAATATTTCTCAAGCTTGGCAGCTTGAAGATGCGTATTCAACTCTCAGAATTCCCCAGCCAACAAGCAAGCGTTCGCTGGCAGATGCGGAGTGTGGCCTCATGGTTAAGTCACCAGGCTAGAAACCAGGAGATGTGAATTCTAGTCCTGCTTAGGCATGAAAGCCAGCTGGGTGACTTTGGGTCAGTCCCTATCTCTCTCAGCCCAACCCACCTCACAGGATTGTTGTTATGGGGAAACAAGGAGGAAGGAGCACTAGGTATGTTCTCCGCCTTGAGTTACTTATAAAAATAGTAAAGGTGGTATCTAAATAAAGAAAACTCAAATCAAAAGAACTCATCGTTCTGTAGAACAAACATATATTATCTCTGCATGTGTAGCACAGGCTGAACAGCAAACAAATCTGAAATTTGTGCATTAACAATCAGGTGAAATAAAAATATATTCCTTTATAATTCCAATCTAGAAAATAGCAAAACAGAGACAGCTTTACTGTACTGATCAGGTCTATCCCTTGTGTTAGGGGAACGTGAAGCCAGCAACATAGAACTACACTGCCGTTACCCCCCACAAATCAATGACCAGAAATGTAGTCGTCAGCCCAAAGAGCTTCCATACTGCTCAAAATCTACCCCTGGAGGGAGAACGCTGGGATGTCATACATCATTGCTTGTCCCTGTGGACTCAAGGATCGTACCTGAAATGGCCCTGGGACTTTTCTTTGTAACTAAGAGACAGCTTTACACCCCCCCCCCCGCCGCCCTTTCAGTGGCCATCCTTAAGGCTACAAATAAAATCTCTGACGAAGATCTTTCACACAGATAAAGGAAAAGAAGCCAAGAGCAAAAAGCTGCAGCAAGGTCAGTCTATCCTGTTGGCTCTAGTACAGTCTTAACATTGTGCGTATGAGTTGTGCGTCTTTGCAAAATGTTGATGGATCAAGCTCCTAAGATATCACGCTGAGGCTATAGGTGGAATGAAGGGAAGCTCCCAGGGTCTGGAGGTGCAAAGGAGCCCTACATACTGGCTGCGCTCTTCTCGGGTCCAGCAGGGTTTGACCCCTGCTTCAACTTGTAATCCGCCAAGGCAGCCTTGATGGCGTCTTCCGCAAGCACTGGGGAGGAGAGAGAGAGAGAGAGAGAAACTGTCAGAGCTTGGAAGCATGGGACACTTTGTTTGTTTTCTGTGTGGAAAACAAACGGTTCCAGGAACACAATCAACAGCCTCAGTGAAAATCCTACTCACTTGAGCAGTGCAGTTTTACTGGCGGCAGGCAAAGCTCTTTAGCAATATCCGTGTTTTTTATCTTCAAGGCTTCATCAACCTGAAATTGACCCAAATTGATAGTTTAGCAAGGCCTGGGTAACTCTTTCCCAAGGATCTCATTTACAAAGAAGTTCTCACTTTATTTTACATGTGAATATGCCCCACCAAGGCTCAAGGATGTCCTTGAAGACGATGGAAGACGTGCCGTGACTCTAATTAAATACGGCCAAGGATCTGAAATGGACAGGACGTACCGTCTTGCCTTTCACCCACTCCGTCGCCAGAGAACTTGAAGCGATTGCTGACCCGCAGCCAAACGTCTTAAACCTGGCGTCAATGATTTTTCCGTTTTCGTCCACCTCGACCTGAGGGCAGTTACAAAGACCCCAATTACCGGGCAGGGCAAGGCTAACCAGAAGGGGACAGGCCGGGCACGGTGAGCTGCCTGAGAAAAGCAGGGCCTCTGCTTACTTGCAGTTTCATGACGTCGCCACAGGCCGGAGCCCCCACCAGGCCAGTCCCCACGTTCTTCGCCTTCTTGTCCAGGGAGCCGACGTTCCTGGGATTCTCGTAGTGATCCACGACCTGAAAGGCAAAACCCAGGCAACCCTTGAGGAGCCGAGAAGAGCCTCCTCGTAGAAGAGAGGCCAGAGAAGCGTCCCTGAATAATGGGGATTCCTCTCTTCCCCCTTTCGGCTTGTTTGGAGGTTGTGACAGGGGATTGACCAGCTCCCTCAAGGTGAGCTTGGGAGGCTTTTTTGCCCACCAATCGCTGGAAAGCCAGCCAAGGCTCAAGTGGTTAGAACACAGTACTGCAGATCAGCAGTTTGGCTGATCGAATCCCACCAGGCTCAAGGTCGACTCA
>JANHJO010004608.1:43433-54434 GCA_032468235.1 Pseudoxyrhopus heterurus | reverse complement strand
TGGTCTACTAATTTAGTGACTTTATCAAAGAATGAAATAAGATTGGTTTGGCATGATCTGTTTTTAACAAACCTGTGTTAGCTATTAGTTATAACTTTATTTGCTTCTAGTTGTTTACAGATCTTTATTATTATCTTTTCAGGATCTTCCCAGTATTGACGTTAGACTGATTGGTCTGTAGTTTCCTGAATCTGTTTTTTTTCCTTTCTTGAAGATGGGAACTACAGCAGACCTTTTCCAATCCTCAGGTACTTCACCTGTGCTCCAGGATTTTTGAAAGATTTGGTACAGTGGTTCTGAGAGAATATCTGCCAACTCCTTCAGAACTCTGGGATGTAATCTGTCAGGTCCTGGTGATTTATATTCATCAAGGTCAGATAGGTGTTCTCTTACCATTTTCTTGCTTATTTTAATTTTTATTTCTGGTTTGTCTTTTACAGTAGCTTTTTGGTATATTGGGCTATAATTTCTTTTTGCATGAAGACTGATGCAAAGAATGAGTTAAGCAGTTCTGCTTTCTCCCTACTGCCTGTTACTTCCTTTCCATCTTCTCTCTTTAGTGAACCTACTGTTTCCTTGACTTTTTTCTTGTTATTAATATGTTGGAAGAATTTTTTTTTAATTATCTTTGACTTTTGTAGCAAGCTTTAGTTCATTCTGAACCTTTGCTTTCCTGACTTCGTCTTTGCATGTTCTGGCTATCTGCTGATAATAAGCCTTAGTTATGTGTCCCTCTTTCTATTTTTTATGCTTGTCCTTTTTGTCTTTCAGTTTGTCAGAGAAATTTTTGTGCAGCCATGATGGTTTCTTCTTGAATTTCTTGTTTTTCTTTTTGAGTGGCATTGTGCTGGACTGGGCTTTTATGATTGCATTTTTCAGAGTTTCCCATAATTTTTCCATGTAATTTCATGTAATTATAAAGAAGTATGATTTAGGAATCAAAGGCTATTTTGTGTTTATGACACTGGAAGTAGCTATATACAGCAAAGAAGCTTTGCAATACATATTAGTCCTTGTTTATGCTAAGGTAGATAAGTGACAACTTTTAAACTATTTAGCTTTTAGTGTCAAACTCTGCTTTGTGTCACATTTTTGTTGTTCAGTTGCTAAGTTGTGTCTGATTGTTCACAAGTCCATGGACCATAGCTCGCTTGCCCTCCCTGTCTTCCACTGGCTCCTGGAGTTTGCTCAAATTCATGTTCATTGCATTGATAACACTAACCATCTCATCCTCTGCCATTCCTTGTTTTGTCTTCAGTATTTCTCAACATCAGGGTCTTTTCCAGATAGTCTTTTCATGTCAGGGTCTTTTCCAGATAGTCCTCTGTCTCTTTGAAACTCTGCTTGTGCTTTAGTAGTTTTTGGTTCACATATTGATGAAGCCTAGCTTGTAGGATTTTGAGCATGACCTTGTTAGCATGTGAAGTAAGCACAATTGTATTGTAGTTTGAACATTCTTTGGCATTATGTCACATAGGTAATAGCATATATACAAACTTGAAAAGTTTGAAGCTCCATATTTTCCAGGTAGTCCTTGACTTATGATTGCTTGTTTAACTATGGTTTGAACTTACAGCCTCAGAAAAAGTGACTTACCACCCGTTTTTGAAATTATGAACGTTGCTTCCCCTTGTCATCTGATTGCAGATTGGGTGGTTGGAAACCAACTTGCATATACAGCAGTTGCAATAACTTGCAGTTGCAATAAGTTGCAGTTGCATGAATCATGATTTGCGACCTTCCCAGCTGGCTTCCAACAAGCAAAATTAATTGGAGAAATTGGATTCGCTTAACCATGTGATTCACTTAATGATCATATGATTTGCTTAATGATCTTGGTGATTTGCTTAATGACTGAAGTAACAATGGTTGTCAAATAGGGTCTGGTTATGTGAGGAGCGCTTAATCACATCAATTGATAACCAAAATTCCAGTCCCAATTGTGGTTCAAAGTCGAAAACTACCTGTAGTTTCAAACATCTTTTTTTCCAATAATTTTTATTAAGAATTATATTATATTGAACAGATAAAATTAGTACAATAACATAGTACAAAAACATTACATTAGATTTAAAAGTTCATAAAATCCTCCCAAAAGCAAAAAGAACAAACTTTTATTTTATTCCCAGCAAGTATAATAAACTTATTATATAAACTTACAATAAACATCAACAACTTATCCGTCACTTAAAATACAACCAAATGCATCTTCATTCCATACCTCACCCCATTTCCTATGAATCTCTCTCTAAATCTCCTTATTAATCAGCAATGATCCAATAAAAGTTAACATAAATGCTTAACAACATAAGTGTATAATCTCCCTTTCTATTTAATCTAAACCTGTCAGGCATGAAAGAACAGGTCTACATGTGAAAGATCCAATTAAACTTATTTATTTCTATTCATGCCTATATGCACAGAAATATTCTCAACTAATGGTTAGCATCAACTAAAAGTTAGATAAGGAACAATTTAATTCAATATGGGGTTGGGGGGTGGGATTGGACTTAGTCCACTTGTGCCTATGTAGAGATTCTAGGCTGATCACTTTTTAAAACTTCTCCCCAGCTTCTGCCACTCTTTACCCCACAAAATCTCCCTCATCAATCTGTTCAGTAATCAAAATCTAATCCCAATTAACAATAACAAAGTTACAAAATTAAAAACTGTTAAACATTACCAGAAATAGTGACCCTTTCTTTACATATCAAAAATAATAACCTAGATATTGCAGACTAATTCATTACACCCAATTGAACCTTAGAAAGAAAACCCCTATCAAGATAATCATTAACATCACCAAAACTGGTAACTCCTTATTGAAGCGTAATCAAATAAACAATTTTGTATTTTTTGTATTTTTTCCCCTTCTTCCTCCCAGCCATCCTTAAGTCCCATAAAGTTCTAGTTCCTGTTTTTTTCTACTACCTTTGCCTTTTCCCTTGGAATTCTTGTTTTCTTTATCCAAATCCACTTGTAAGTTTAGTGTAGTATTACATTCCAATTTAAAAGGATAATCTATATCACTCGTTTGATGCATCATTGGTATATCTTTTTCCATTTTTAAATGATCATCCAATTTTATTTGAAAATCCAGTACTTCCATCTCTTTCTTGTAGGTTATAATTTTTAAGTCCACATAATGTCTATTTCACTTATCATCAAAAGGATTTGTTCTTCAATAACAGCCTTTAGTTCCAGTATAATGTTAAATAGCTTGAACACTTCTTGAATCCACAAATTAAAGGCTTCATTTAAAGTAGTCCTCTGAAGACCTCTAATGATTAACCTTCAAATTCTTGTTAGCAATTTGAAATGTAAAAAGAAATATTTTTCCAATGCGGAAGAATCTTTCTAATTAACTCAAACCTTTAGCATTTATAAAAACTTTCCAGACAACAGTCTTTTGCTGTACATTGCAAAAAATAAAGATCTTACAAAGATGGAAGTGTAATTTTCTTTCTTTCTAAATTAAATGAAGAGAAACTGAACCAGCGACTGCTAAATTTGCGCTTTTGGCCATTATACGTCTGTGATCCATGGAGTAAAGAAAAGTTCACTATTCCTCACTGGAAGTCCCCATACACATCTCCCATGGGCAGAAAAATATAACTCTTTTTTTTCTGCTCATATTAAAGGACTTTGAATTTTGCTATTCCACCACCGCCATCCCACCCCTCATTTCTGAAAGTTCACTGATCAGTTAAAGTGTATTTGAACTTGTTGGTAAATTGCTTAAAATATTCATTGATCTGAAATTTAATGAATGAATTTATATAGTTTATAATCTTCAGCTTAGGATATTAGCATATGACTTTAATTCTTATTGAAAAGGAGATCAGGAAAGATAAAAAAATGTTTCTTAAGGCTACTCACTAAAAATATTGGCAGAAGCTAGAAAGATTTCACAATGACTTAATATGATTTATTTGGATAATTTTGCTTGTTTTTGCTAATATAATCTAAAACGGATCAATTTGATTTTTTATATGGTAACTAAAATTTAAAGAAACATGAGTACTATGGAAATGGAAATAACATTTTGATTTCTGATAATAGAAATTTGTTATGAACTGAACTTGTGAATTATGTATGACCTGTATATGAAAATATAAACTTAAAAATATTCTTATGTAGTGGCTCAATTCTGTGATCTTTTGAAATCTCATTCTATGTTTTGAAGGTGGACAGAATTGAACAATAATAAAACATTTTTATTGAGACAATAGTTTGTAATGTTAACTGATAAGTTGCAATTGCTGTAATTAATATTCTAATCCAAATATTTCATTAACTTTATTAATATATAGTTATATGGTCCTAATATAATGTTTATTTACTTGTTACAGATAGGATTTATACAATCAATGCAAAAGTTTCATATGTACACTGTTATTGATTGTTCTTTTTCAAGCAACAATATCTGGCTTACTTAGGATTCAGTCTGGATTAGTGGTCCAATATATTGTTATTTATTTATTGGTTAGGCTTGTCCTCAATGGTAATAATTGGAAACAAGTTCCAATGAAGTAATTGTGCTTAAAATTAGATTCTTTAATCTACATTAGATATTAGTTTCCTTCTCGGTATTAAAATCAAAGAACACTTTGTTTGCTTAAAGAACTATACAAATCTTACTATTCAGTCATTAATACAAGATTATCTGTATGCGTTCTGAAAGAAAATTTTGAGGAATAATTAAAATACTGTTTAACTTTTGTTTAAAAGTATTCTGTTTGTCAGAATTCATTTCAGTATTTAAAATTAAACTTTGAATAACTGTAATTGATACACTGTCTTTCTTTTTTCTTTCAGAATCATGGAGCAATTGATCTGGAGCACCCACATTTATTGCAATCATGAGGATTTAAGAACTGAAAATAATTTTGAACTTTGGAGATAAAATTTTAGTATGTGGCATCATTTTAAAGAATGAGCGTTGCACCCAGTTGTGTTGGTGAATACAGAAGGATGAGAAGAACACTATGATGGCAAAGAACAAAGAGCCTCGTCCCCCAGCCTATGCTGTTAGTGTGGTTGGACTTTCTGGGACTGAAAAAGACAAAGGAAACTGTGGAGTTGGAAAATCATGTTTGTGCAATAGATTTGTGCGGTCAAAAGCAGATGAATATTACCCTGAACATACCTCTGTGCTGAGCACAATTGACTTTGGTGGTCGTGTTGTTAATAATGATCACTTTTTATATTGGGGTGATGTAATACAGTGTGGAGAGGATGGAGTAGATTGCAAAATTCATGTTATTGAACAAACTGAGTTCATTGATGATCAGACATTTCTGCCTCATCGTAGTACAAACTTACAACCTTATATAAAGCGTGCAGCTGCAACTAAATTGCAGTCAGCAGAAAAACTTATGTATATTTGCACAGATCAGCTTGGATTAGAACAAGACTTTGAGCAAAAGCAAATGCCTGAAGGAAAGCTAAGTATTGATGGATTTTTATTATGTATTGATGTAAGCCAAGGATGCAATAGGAAGTTTGATGACCAACTTAAATTTGTAAATAACCTCTATATTCAGCTTTCAAAATCTAAAAAACCTATAATTATAGCAGCAACTAAATGTGATGAATGTGTGGACCATTATTTACGAGAAGTTCAGGCTTTTGCTTCACATAAGAAGAACCTTCTTGTAGTAGAAACATCTGCAAGATTCAATGTCAATGTGGAGACGTGTTTCACTGCACTGATACAAATGATGGATAAAACTCGTGGCAAGCCTAAAATAATCCCCTATTTAGATGCCTATAAAACACAAAGACAAGTTGTTGTGACATCAACAGATAAGTTTGAGAAACTTGTGCAGACTGTGAGAGACTATCATGCCACATGGAAGACTGTTAGTAACAAACTGAAAAATCATCCTGATTATGAGGATTACATTAATTTAGAGGGAACAAACAAAGCCCAGAATACATTTTCAAAACACATAGAGCAACTTAAGCAAGAGCATATAAGAAAAAGAAGAGATGAATATATTAATACATTACCAAGAGCTTTTAACACACTTCTGTCAAACCTTGAAGAGATTGAACATTTGAGTTGGCCTGAAGCTTTGAAATTTATGGAAAAAAAACAAGATTTCCATTTATTCTTTGTGGTGCTGGAAAAAACTCCCTGGTATGAAACTGACCATATAGACAAAGTAAATGACAGGAGAATTCCATTTGACCTTTTGAGCATGCTTGAAGCTGAAAAGGTATATCAAAATCATGTGCAACATTTAATATCAGAAAAAAGGAGAGTTGAAATGAAGGAAAAGTTCAAAAAAACACTTGAAAAAATTCAGTTCATTTCTCCTGGGCAACCCTGGGAGGAGGTTATGTGCTTTGTAATGGAAGATGAAGCTTTTAAATATATTACAGAAGCTGACAGTAAAGAAGTATATAGTAGGCATCAACGGGAAATAGTCGAAAAAGCCAAAGAGGAATTTCAGGAAATGCTTTTTGAACATTCAGAACTCTTTTATGACCTGGATTTGAATGCAACACCTAGTTCTGACAAAATGAGTGAAATTCATGCAGTTCTTAGTGAAGAGCCTAGATACAAAGCTTTACAGAAACTTGCACCTGATAGAGAGTCACTTCTGCTTAAACATATTGGTTTTGTATATCATCCCACTAAAGAAACATGTCTCAGTGGCCAAAGCTGTATGGACATTAAAGTGGAACACTTACTTGCTAGAAGCCTCCTGCAATTGGACCATGGTCGTTTAAATTTTTATCATGATAGTGCCAACATCGATAAAGTTAATATTTTCATTTTGGGTAAAGATGGTCTTGCACAAGAATTGGCAAATGAGATTCGGACACAGTCTACTGATGATGAATATGCCTTAGATGGAAAAATATATGAACTTGACCTCAGACCAGTTGATGCTAAGTCACCTTACCTTCTAAGCCAATTATGGACTTCAGCCTTCAAACCTCATGGATATTTCTGTGTGTTTAATTCAATTGAATCACTTAATTTTATTGGTGAATCCATTGGAAAAATCAGGACTGAAGCTTCTCAGATAAGAAGAGACAAGTATATGGCCAACCTTCCATTTACTCTAATATTGGCCAATCAACGAGAGAGTGTTAGCAAAAATTTACCTATTCTGAGACATCAGGGGCAGCAGTTAGCAAACAAGTTGCAGTGTCCTTTTATTGATGTGCCTGCTGGTACTTATCCACGTAAATTTAATGAGGTTCAGATAAAGCAAGCGTTGAGGAGTGTTCTGGATGCAGTTAAACACAATTTTGATGTTGTAAGTCCTATTCCTACAATTAAAGATCTTTCAGAAGCTGACTTAAGAATTGTTATGTGTGCTATGTGTGGAGATCCTTTCAGTGTAGATCTTATTCTTTCACCATTCCTTGATTCTCATTCTTGTAGTGCTGCTCAGGCTGGTCAGAATAATTCCCTAATGCTGGATAAAATTATAGGTGAAAAACGGAGGCGAATACAGATTACAATATTATCATATCATTCGTCAATTGGTGTAAGAAAAGATGAACTTGTTCATGGCTATATACTAGTTTATTCTGCTAAACGGAAAGCATCTATGGGAATGCTTCGAGCATTTCTTTCAGAAGTGCAAGATACTATTCCTGTACAATTAGTAGCTGTTACTGATAGTCAGGCAGACTTCTTTGAGAATGAGGCTATCAAAGAATTGATGACTGAAGGTGAACATATAGCAACTGAGATTACTGCTAAATTTACAGCTCTGTATTCGTTATCTCAATATCACCGTCAGACTGAGGTTTTCACCTTGTTCTTTAGTGAAGTCTTGGAGAAGAAAAACATGATTGAAAACTCTTATATCTCTGATAGTGCACGAGAGACAACACACACAAATGAAGATGTTTTCTTGCATTCTCCTAGAGCAAGTTCTCTTGCTTACAACTGTTATCCAGATTCAGAAGATGATACTGAAGCCCCACCTCCTTATAGTCCAATTGGTGATGAGGTACAGTTGCTCCCAACACCTGATCGCTCAAAATACCGTTTGGATGTAGAAGGTAATGAATATCCCATTCATAGTACACCTAACTGTCATGATCATGAACGCAACCACAAAGTGCCTCCTCCCATAAAGCCAAAACCAATTGTAACCAAGACAAATGTGAAAAAACTGGATCCAAATCTATTAAAAACGATTGAGGCAGGTATTGGTAAACAATACCCCAGAAAAACTAGAATGATTTTGGCACCATCTGATGATCTTGAACAATCTGATAACTATGCTGAACCTATAGACACTATTTTTAAGCACAGGGGTGTTGCTGATGATACCTACATAACTCCAGATGATAGTCAGAATCGTATGATTAAATTTCGAAATTCCTCTATTATAAATAATGCCCAAGGAGAGGAAGAAAATGGATTTCCTGACAGAATTTCAAAGACCCATGGAGAAAGACGGCCCTCAAAATATAAATATAAATCTAAGACCTTGTTCAGCAAAGCCAAATCTTATTATAGAAGAGCGCATTCAGATGCAAGTGATGATGAAGCTTTTACAATGTCTAAAACAAAAAGAAAAGGAAGACATCGTGGCAGTGAAGAAGATCCACTTTTATCTCCTGTGGAAACATGGAAAGGTGGCATTGATAACCCTGCAATTACATCTGATCAAGAGCTGGATGATAAAAAGATGAAGAAGAAAACACAAAAAGTGAAAGAAGATAAGAAGGTATGTTTTAAAAATGTTTTTATAGTCCAATCAAATACAGTCAAAATGTTGCTTTTTTTTTTGAGACATCATGAAAATTTGTTAGAAAATGATACATAAGCTGTATGATATAAATAGGGTCCATTTCTGCTCCTTCGAACTTTAGAAGCAGTAACTAATTTGACTTGATTTAAACTTGTTTCATATGAACCGTGGTTTAGAAAAAAATGCCATTTGTTAGTATATGAAGCAACTTTTAAGAGCACAAGGTTAGCAAAAAGCATGTTTGAAATTAGAACACAGATGATTGTGTTGGTACCCAAGTAAATTTTCTGAGAAAATAATTTGTTAGTGAACCATTTAAAGTTGTTAAGTCAAATTTATCAGCCCAGTTGACTACTTTGGTTGTTTCCTTGCACATGTTTTTCTTAATTATGGAATTCATTTTCTCCATATTTTATGAAGTGTCATAGCATTTGGTTTTGAAAAAAAAAACATTTGTTCAGAAGAACTTGTTATTCTGTAGAGAAATTGCTTATTATGACTAAAAAAGTGAAACTTTTCATCATCTAGACCAGGCCTATCAAACTGGCGGCCCACGGGCTGGATAAGTCACACACAGGCCCTGCCCACCCCAGCTCCGCAAAGGCAAAAACTGGCACAATGTGTCACGATCCAGCCCATGACGTGATCGAGTTTGACACCCGTGATCTAGACAGTATTCTCTAGTATTTCCTAGGCATTGTTTGCACTTTAATAGGTTTGTTGGATTGAAATGGTTTTAAAATTGATAGAACATGAGATAAAAGAATGTTATTTACATAAAAGTTGCCTCTAGTTGCCTCATGGCGAGATAGCGGCAAACATTTAATTAAAAATAATAAAAATAAAAGCAAGAGATTTATCTTTTTAGGTTTTATACTCTCCATACAGTTATTTTTAATCTTGAGCTCAGGAAGATTTTATGGACATTAGGAACCAATAACTTTAAGTAGCTTGACATACCATGCTTCCCAGAAAATAAGACCTACCCCGAAAATAAACTCTAGCCTGATTTTTTAAGCATGCATCTAACATAAGCTACCTCCAAAATAAGCCTTAGTGAAGATCATCATCAGCCCTGGGGGTGTGTGGCCAGCACCAGAGGTGGTGAGGCTGTCGAGGCCGACAGTATCCAGTAGCAGCAGCAGCCACCTGTGCAGCATAGGTGAGTTGATTAACTGTCCAAGCAGCAGGTATTGGCGGCGGGAGGCAGGCGATCCTGACACTCCGCGTAAGCTGCAAGCAAGCCAAGAGATGCGAAGACAAGCCTTCTGTGGCTACCTGCTCCATCCTACCATGTCTGCTTGCCTGCAGCCTGCCTCGCATGTCTGGATTGCGTGCTTTCCACCCATGCCTCTGCCTCTGTCTGCTGCCAATGCTGCTGCACGAAGACAATCCTCCTGTGGCTATCTGTCTGTTCTGGCCCACTTCCCATGGCCTGCACAGCACATCCAGATTGTGTGCCTCCCCCAGCACCTCTGCTGCCATCTGCTGCTTGGACAGGTAATAAACTCACCTGCGCTGTGCAGGCTACACAACCCCAGAGTGCACCGACCAAGGGGACAGCACACTTGGGGAGTGGCGTCCAGCTAGACTGATCATCCTAAAATCATGTTTCCCCGAAAATAGCCCTAGTGCTTATTTTGGAGCCCCCAAAAATATAAAACCAGGTCTTATTTTTGGGGAAACACGGTATCTAATATTTGAAAGCATTAATACATTTTTTTAATTATGTATTTTAAGATACAATCTTACAAATGGGCCATAGCCCTATACTGTCTTTACGTTAACTGAACATCTGTTAAGTTACACAACAGCTGTGTGTGTTGTCAGGAATAAAATTGAAATAAGTACTGTTAACTTCATTTAAATCATGAATTCCCCATAATGCCCTTCAGAATTGAGGTGGTATGTAAATTGCATAAAATGTAAACACACACACATGTATATATGTATATATGCGTGTGTGCGCTCACACACACACAGCTGGTTGAGGTGAAGGAATAATTAATATGGGAGGAAATATTTAAAATTTCCTTATGCATTAAAATGGGTCACTTGCCAAAGGAGACACATTTTATGTTTATGGCTTCCAAATCAGCAGCCAGTTGGCCAGAAATGGTTTCTTTCCCCCTGCTTTATTTTAATGGAATAATATAGTTATCAAGTTGCATGGCTTGTGAGATTAAGTACATAGATACAGTGGGGCAAAAAAGTATTTAGTCAGCCACCAATTGTGCAAGTTCTCCCACTTAAAAAGATGAGAGAGGCC
>JANHJO010004607.1:58813-72333 GCA_032468235.1 Pseudoxyrhopus heterurus | reverse complement strand
CAAGGAGGCGGGGGGGGGGCTGCCTTGCGCGATCCGCAGAGTTCTTGGTCGGCTGCGGTTTCGCATCCAGAGCAGGCAAACGGGCAGCGGAGCCCCCAGGAAGGCGCCTCCGAGTCCCGGAGCAGTCCCGGGAACGTGGACCGCGGAGGCGCGCTTGCGAGAGGACCAGTGGCAGCCAACACTGCGGGGCCGGCGGAAGGAGAAGCCGAGCCGCCCCCCCCCGAGGGCCGCCCCCACGGCGGCTCCGGGGTCTGCCGGATTGAGGGCAGCGGCTGCCCCCCGGCTGAGGCTGCTGAGCGGAGGGGCAGCTGCCCACGACTGGCCCTTTGGGGAAAGATCTCTCTCCTGCTCAGCATCCTAGGCAGGGAGCCGCCTGGTGCAGGAGCAGTCTGCCTGACAAGATGGTAGAATGCTATGGAAAGACCGCTTCCCTGGCCAGAGGCCATGACCACCTCCTGCCCTAAACGCTGGGCTTTGCGAGGCCGGGGTGTGTGTGTCAGAATCTCTTCCCTTCCGACCCTCAAAAGCAACAGCCAGCCATTCATAAGACCAGGCTCCGATCTTCTCCCTGGCCTTCCCCCGCAGCTGACCTGGATCAAGGCGTCCTTGTCTGTCCAGCCTTGCAAAGCCAGAGGGTGGAGAGTGGCTGCCTTCACCTCTCAGGCTGCGGTTTCTTCGCTGCCCCCTCCCACCACGAGGCGGCCGGACGGCCTGCTCAGCCACACAGAGCTTGGCCTGTCCCCCCTTCTCCCCAGGAGGAAAATGGGGCAGGAGAGGACGGGGGCCCCTCGTTGGCCAAGGAACCCGGAGCTGCGAGGGAAGCCAGGTAGAAGGAGCCCCCCTCCTTTCAGACTTTTGGGGAGGGGGCTGAGGGACGTCAGGAGCTGGGCCCCTCCGCCTTCTGCAGGGTCCAGAGTGGAGCCCAGCGCTCAGAAGCAGCATTCACAGAGCTCCAGGCAATTTGGGCAACCTCTCCTCCCTTTCCAAAATTCCAAATATTCCCAGCCCTGTTTCCCCTCTGGGTTGCAGCCCCCAAAGTGCAGGAGGGCAAGGAAGATCCCTGGACACCGGAAAGCAGCTTCCTCTTGGGAGGGCATCCGATCACCAGAAGGATAAATAGTTTAAGGGGACACGGGGGGGGGGGCTTACGCCCCGCAGTTCCTCTCCTTCGCCCTTCTGCACCACAATTCCATGTTTCGAGAGCCCAGCTGAGCTTTGGCAATGCAGACCTGTACTTGTGGGCAGGGAGGGACAAGGGCTGGATGAGCTTTGGGGTTGCTGGTGACCCACACACGGCCACATAATTGCACGGTTTAAAAAACCCCAGAACCTCAGTGGCCTGTGGGAGAAGTCGGGGCCCAAAGGAACAGGTGGCTGAGGAGGGAGGGAGGGATGCCAATTGAAACACATCTTCTCTGTTCTGGAGGCTGAACAATAATAATAATATTTAGGAATACTACCTGGAGATCAAACTCAAAAGGACAGAAACACCTGGATAAGGACAAGAGAAGAGGAGATGGCAGATGGAGGCAGCCTCTCCTTTTACCCAAAGTTGGCCTGTGGTCCATCTTAACCGACTGCATGCCCTGAAGGGTTTTTGCCAATCTTGCCAATTTTTGATCACCCTTCTAGTTTCCTCAAGGCACAAAGTCTGCCAAAACCTAAATAACTTCCT
This sequence comes from Pseudoxyrhopus heterurus, assembly GCA_032468235.1. Lineage (NCBI taxonomy): Eukaryota > Metazoa > Chordata > Lepidosauria > Squamata > Pseudoxyrhopus > Pseudoxyrhopus heterurus. The sequence goes on along the minus strand of JANHJO010004607.1, from coordinate 70,658 downwards.
GACGGGGGTCTTGTTCTCTGGAAGGACCCGGGGTGAGTGGAAGGCCCTTCCTGCCAGGCGTCCAGACCGAGGCGCTTTGGCCTCAGGGCAGAGTGGGGAAGGGGAGGTCATCGGCACGCACCCAAAGCCCTTCCCTCCCGCTTCAAGACCTGGCATGAAAAGAGCCCAGCGCCAGCGAAGGCCAAAAATTTCCCTTCCCTCGGGGTTGGTGACTCACGCCGTCTCTATTTCCTTCGGATGGGAAGTCAGCAGTGGGACAAGATTAGGCTCCGGGGGCAAAGCGTATCGGTGGGTGGCATTCGTGCCAGTTAAAGGCGCCCCTTTATGTGACAGCTGGCTTGCCCCTTTGGCGGCCTGGAGCAGCTTCTGAACCGGTTCCGCCATCTGGGGATGAAAGAACAGCACTCTGCACATGCTCTGGTTCAGAATCTGGGATGCCAAGCACCTTGCGAGGCTGACCAACCTCGGCTGCGTGGGGGTGCCAGGGACCGATCCACACCCACCTGCCTGCCGGACAGGTGCTTGGCCCCGATCCCTCCGGCTGCCAGAGCAGATGCCCTGGGCTCCGTCTGCCTGGCTTCCTGCCATCTCCTTATTTTGAGACCAGCCCCAGAGGTGACTCGTCAATGTTTTTGCAACTTATTTGAGCTGGTTGCTTAGTTGGGTTTATTTTTGTCTGCTTTGTTTCTTGGCTAAAAAAAAAAAGGGGAAAGACGTAACTTTTCTCATAGGAGGTTCTATTTTTGGTGCATTTATTGCAGTCGGTGGTGGGGCCAAGGGTGGGGGGCAAGGGTGGGGGGCTCAGGACCCCCAGATTCAGGACGTGTCGGGCTTCTGATTTGCTTGCTTCCTGGATCCCCGAAACTGGGTCCGAAAAGATCCCAAATTCAGGCTCAGAAAAGAGATCAGATTTCTAGGGGAAAAGTTCACCTCTCCTGTTCTAAAACAGGAGGTTGTTTTTTTCAAGTGGGGAGGGAAATAAAGACGTTCTTCTTAATGCAGGAGAGGGGATAACAATCTGATTTTTTTTCACTGGGCTATTTTAGCAGCAAATTCCCCCAGAAACCTCTTTAAACTTTGCTCTTCCTGTACAGCACTTCTGAAGGAACTTGAGAAGCAGATAAGCATCAAAGCGGCTTTATCCAGAGAGAAAACTTGGGGGAACTTGGAAGGACAACAAGTAGGAGAGGAAAACAGGTTGGGGCCTTTTCTACAACCAGGAAATCCACTTCGCCCTCCGGCAATGAGAATGGTCAGAAACCAGAGACCCTTCGCCCACTTGGGCCTCTCAGCCATTCAGACAACCGGATTTTTCCGGCTGCTGTCAGCACCTTCAAAGGGGCGGCTTGATCCCCGCCAGACTTCCTTGGGCCGGGCACAAACCCCAGGATCGGACCCTCAAGACTTCCCGGTCTGCCCATTCTTAGACCGCCAGGGACTAGGAACCTCTAAAATATTTAAGGTAGCCACCCGTTTGTAGGCACAAACATTTTGGCGAGGTCCCTCTGGATGTGCCTGGAGGACTTTTGCACTCGTAAAGGCTTCCAAAAAAATAAGCAATTCCATTTGTTTTTTAAAAAGGCAAACTCAACTCTTTAATTGATAGCAAAATGTTCTCTTGGGAATATTTAGGACATCTGCCCCCTAAGCAAGTGCAGAATCCCTTTGGCACCAAGCCGAAAGCTTTTAGGGGGCAACATTGGGCCCCATGAAGTGTAAAATAAACCAATTTCCTATTAATAATATTGGTCTGCACTCTGCAGTGAATGAAATGCAGATCATCTGAAACGTTTTTTTTTCTTTCTCTCGTTTCCTCTTTTTTCTTCTTTTCTTTGAATTTCTTTCCTTTTCCTTGGATTTCTTTGGATTTTTCAGGCTACCAGTTCCCTGGTTTTTGGTCTCACTTCTCTCTCTTCGCTTTCTAGGAAAGGGAATTCTTTCAAGGCATAGCAGTTTATTGAAAACATCCCCTTAAAAAGGAACAATAAAATGTAAAATTTTCCACATTGCTACACTGTTTTTTTGCCCTACTGATGACAAACAGGCCTTTCCCCCACATTTTCATTGCTAGAGCAATCGTTCTGCAATAAGAGGAAATTAAAGGGAGTAAAATCAAAAAAGAACAGACGCCTTTTTAGAGTTTCATTTTAATTTTTTTCATGGTGGCTAAATCACTTTGGTTAGCAATTCCAGAAAATAAAACTTAAAAATAAACCAGAAGTGTATTCCTGATTGCCAGATGAAATTAAACATCTGTTTTATCCTGCTTCTTTCCACAGAGAGCTACAGATTTATTAGATCTAATATTTACTTTTAGTAGAAATGCAACCTTTGATTTAACAGAGCAATTGTGGAGTTGAGGCTCTGTTATTCCAGAATGTATGTTAAATTGCAAATTGCCTCTTTCTGGCTGGTTTAAATTATGTCAGTTACTGGTTTAGCTTCTTTGGGGTATTTTTATCCTCTGAAATTCTCTGGCTGTTAAAAGCAACCTCCGAGAAACAACAGCCCACAATCTGGCCACCAACACAACTGAATCCACAAACGCCCTTTTCTCTGTGCCCTGCGTCCTTTCGCACATTCAACCTTCAGGTCTAGTAACCTGAACAGAAATCAAATCTTAACAGCCAAATAAAACCAGCAGGGTCCCTAGCTTTATAGTTTAGGATTTTATAAGTGTATGTGGCGTGTTTTATTCTGTAAATGTTTCTGACTGTAAATATTTCCCCGGGCGTATCGATTTAAACCCTTTCGTTTCTCCTTGTTGGGCAGCCAAATTCCAGCTGCCAAAAAGGCCATTTTCTGTTCCCTGCTTTCAAGGAGCAGCTGCTTCTCCGGGACCAGAGCAAACCAGAACAGCCCACGCAGCTGAACCTCTCCAAGTGCTAGTGGGGACGGCCGTTTCCCCGGACGAGGAGATCATTTCGGCCTGGCCTGGCAACGCTCCTTGCGGTTCAAAGAAAAACGCCGAAGGGCCCATTCGAAAGTCCCCAACGCACAAACAGGGACACACACGCAAACCGAACACTGCACGGCCTCTGTTCCTTTGGCGGCCAGACCTGGGGTGGGGTGGGGAGATTAGCAGCTCGCTTGGAAAGAAAAGCCCCCCTGCCCCCCCCTCCACCTTTCCATCCATCGTGACCTGGCAGAGGCAGCGGTGAGGCCAGCCTAAAATGGAAAAACTTGGTGCAGTGGATGCTGCACCTCTGAAGCCAAGCCCAGCAGAGACGCCGCTCCAGACGCCGCTTCGTTAAGGGGGGAGAGGGTGGGGTGGGCGGCCTGTGTAAACAAGGGGGAAGAGGGGGGGCTTACTCTCCCAATCTCGGTGCAAGGAAGGGGAGGGAAGGCAAAAAGAGCTTTTTCTCCTGTCCCACCAGCCTTCGCCACATCTCCAGTGCACGGACTGTACCACGGGGTGCAGCTAAGGAAGCCAAAGGACTCGTAAACAGCCTAGAAAAGATGTTTAAAATCCCGTTTTAAATCACTGCATGGAAACCACGTTCAGCCTGCAGGTTCACACAGACAAGCTTAAAACAACTGTGCTCTTCCTAACAGTTTCCTCTTATAATAACATTTCAACTTACAATAAGATGAAAAAGAGCCCTTTAAATAAACCAGCGTTTCTCACCCACCGCCAACAATGAAGAGGCCTAATTTTCACTTTCATGCTTACCCCCACAGGCGTTATTTTAAACCGAAGATTTCCCCCCCCCCTCCACTGTATTTTTAAAGTCCCTCTTCGCCCTGCGAAACCCCACCCACCTCATTTCAAAGCTCTGTTTCATCGCTTTTATCTATGATGCGAAAATTAAGTTTCCCAGCTAAATCAAAATGACAAATTAAACTTGGCTTGTCCCACTCTGTGTCTGCTCAAAAGCCCCTAAAAAATCCATTGTCAGTTTGCCATCTATCAGAACAAATGGGGGGGGGGAGGAATTAATCCTACTATTTTTAACTGCCTGCGTTTGGCTCCTTAAAATAGACGATCACAACGTCAATTAATCTATTTCATAACGTCTCATCTTGTTACCCAAGGCTGCTTGATTTATAATACCGCTCGGATGAAGGTTTAAATCTTCCTGAGATTATTGCTTCAAAGGTTATCAATTTTCTTGCCGCAAAACGCTTCTATTTTGTAGCCAACAAGTGGCTGTCCCTGGGGGATATTTCTGCGTGAAATTTCAAAATTGTGCTGCTGCGTAATTGTTCTTAAAGCAACTATCGGTACATACGAGGCACACAGGAAGCCTGAACAAGCAGGATCAGAGGATCTAGGATAATTTTAATTGAATCCAAGCAAGGTGACTTGATTTAAGGAAAATTGCTGCCTCTGCTTCCACACTGAGAATCAGGGAGATTTTTGCAGGCAGGGAGGGGGGCACGGAGGGTATTTCGTTGGAGCTGCTGTTGCAAAGGCCCCTGGAGTCCACTAAACAAAAGGAAGGTTTTGCTGGCTTTCCCCCCTGCTGTCTAGGAATTAACCTGGCAAAGCCAGGCTCCAAAGGCCTCTAATCCAGACATTAGCTGGCTTTCCGAATAGAAGGAGTTCTCAGCTGGGAGAGCAAAGCACTCTGTATATGGCCAGAGGCATTTCTTCCATTCAGTGACTCTGTTCTGATGACGGAACACACAGGAAACCGAGAACGATATGGGATCATACATTCTTCTGCCAGTATCTTCAGTCCACACACAGTTGGCTGAGCCCCCAAGATCACTTGCATTTTCCATGCTGTGGGGCCAGAATATTGTTCCCCACACACAAGTCCAGGGGTTTAAAAGCCCCCCCCCCTTTCAGGGTCCTGGGATTCAACTGGGAGCCTCCCTGCCTCCAGCGGTCGATGGCCGATGACCCTCCGCCTCAAGGGCGCCCAGAGGGAGGCCCCGGCCAGCCAGAGGGGCTCTGACCCCCCCCCCCCAATTCAGAAGATCCTTCCTGGAAAAACACATCAAAACCGGAGCCCCATCGGAGCTGCTTCCAAGCCGCTGCGTCTCCTGGAAAGGAGGCCAAGCCACACAGACGGGAGGCAGCCAAGACCTCGGCGTTTGGACTCCGCACTGAGCACGCAGGTTTATGGTCCAGACTTTGAGGGGGGGGTCCCCATGAGAGGCTGTGCATGCCCACTGTTTGGGGCGGTGCCTTCCCAGCACAAACCCAACGCAGCCACTTCTTGGCAGAGGGTGGACCCACTGGGGGCCTCCCATTAAACTCTCCAATCTATGGGGAGAAGTCTGTAGCACCAGGAGCAGGAAGGGGGAAGCCAAAAGACAGTTTCCCGCCCCCCCCAAAAAACTCCACCCCCCAGCTCTCAACGTGGAGCACCGAGCCTGGCTCTTAATCCAAGGAGACTTCAAGGCTCTTCCTTGCTGGGGATCAGCAGAAGGGCGAACATTGGGGGGTGGGACGTGGGGCCTGAACTCCCCCCCCTCCATCTCCAACCTTCCTCCTTGCCCCAAAGGGAGAAGGGGAGGAGGGCAGGTGCCAGCTTGGCCCCTAACCCGCTGGCCACAGATACAGCCAGGAGCCCTCGGGTGGCAGAGAAGACGCTGCTGCTAAATACATCAGGTGACGGTTGGTGGCTACGAGACCCCCAGTAGTTCCAGGTAAGACTGGGGTGGAGACCCTTAAGAGGCCCCAGAGCAGGGGAAGGAATCTCCATGGCCCGTTTTTGCTCTTGGTGGTGGTGGAAACACCGTGACTGGGGGGAGCAGCCACACCAAAGAGCATCTTTTTTTAAATCTGGGCCTTTTCCCTCCCTTTCAGCCAAGATCAGACACACACACACACACACAACCAGGGCCCCCCTTTTCCTTGGACCCCAGGGCCGCTTTCCTTGCCCCGGGGAGCCTTGCGGTCGAACCAGCTGAAGGGGGAGGGTTAAAGGGCCCCCGATCCCGCTGTCTCCTTGGCCAAGGCTCAGCCGCAGGGATGTTTGCTTGCAGGAAGGCGGCTGCCAGCTTCTCCCCCTGCGTCCCCCTGACTGTCCCACCGTCCCTGATCCAGAGCCCGCCAGCCATCGGCCAAAGCCCAGCCTGGAGAACAGCGGGCCCAGTGTGAGCTCACCAACACAGGATCTTGTGAGACCCTCAAGGGAACCGGCACGTTCGTTCCCCGCTTCCTGCTCAGTGAAATGCTCTGGGCTTCCCCCACCCCAAATACTAGGAGCTCCGGCCCCACATGTCATCGGCCCCCTGACCTGCGTTTGGGGACCCGTCAGCCAAGGATGAGGGTCCCCTTCCAGCCCCCCCCTTCCCCAATTTCTGGTTCCCTTTGGGAGAACGGGGTTCCGAGTCTGCCCCAAGGGGCTTCGATTGGGGGGAGGGGGGGAAGGACCACAACAGGACAAAGTTGCATTGTTTTTCCAGAAAGTGGTTTATTTGTCGAAGCCTTTGCCTCTGGCACGAGGCCAGGCCATCCCTCCCTCCCAAGGCATGTGTTACAAGCAGAGAGGATTGGTCACCAGGCAGAAGTGCGGCTGGGCAGAGCAGGATGCCAGCCGGCCGGCCAGCGCCCTTCTGGTGACTGCTATGCCCTCCTTTGTTTGAGAGACCCGCGGGCCCAGTGGGGAGGGGGCTGCAGTTGGGAAGCTCAGCCAAAATCAGTTCCTTTCTCCAATTCGCGGGGCTTCCATTCCTGTCCCTCTCTTTCTAAAAACCTCCAAAGCTGGATCTTAAAGTCCAGGTCGATCCCTTCAGATGGACCAGACAAGCCACGGCCGATCCTTCTGCAGGGATCCACCCCAGGCCAGAGAGGCATCCAGGATCTGGAGAACCCACAGTTGAGGGGCAGCGACGTCCCCTGGACCAGCTGGCCAAGCCAGGGGGGGTCTGCGGGGCACAGAGCCCCCTTTCTGTCCTCCCCGGTGCCTACAAATGCCACTAAGTGCTCTCCAGCAGCAAAGCCAAGAAGCAGCTGCAGAATCCCCCCCCCCCCAGTTGGGTGGGTGGGACCGGTGATGATGGGGGTGGAAGGAGGGTGTCGTGGGCGACCCTCTTTGGTTATAAAGTCAGTGGAGGGAGGAGGTTTCTGGTCCCACCCCCAGATTTGGGGCGGGAACCAGCCAGAGGGAAGGAGAGGCAGGGACAGGCTGGAGGGGCTTTGAGCGGGGCAGGATCAGGCCCCGGGAGGGTTCAGGGGGCCGTCTGGGTGGGAAGCACAATTTCTTCCTCCTCCTCCTCCTCTTCCTCCCTGCGGAGGAGGGAGACGCGTCCCAGGTAGCTGCGGTCGAAGCAGTCGTTGCGGGGGGCTTCCTCCGTCTGGACGCAGCACTTCTGGGGGTCCTTCCAGGCCTGCTTTTGGGAGCTGCAGAAAGCGGTGATGAACTGCGATTTCTGGGGGAGAAGAAGAGAGGATTGAGGGGCCAAACGAGCTCCTTCCCATCCGGCCCTCTGAAAGCAGCTGCTTCCCTTCGTCCCTTCCGATCACACTCAAGGGCTCTGGACCGGCCCGCCTGGGGTGGAAAGCAGGCTCTGGGAGCCCCCCCTCCCGGAGGAGAGAAGAGACGCCCCCCCGCTCCCAGATGGGACACTCACCACGCCTTGGGCGCAGGGGGTCTGTGCGCTCGCTGGCAGTTTGCAGCAGGACTCTGTGATGTTCTGGACTAAAGCCGGGCTGGGCTTCCTGGAGAGCAGCACGAAAGGAGGAAGGCCACACTCAGGGTTCGGAAGAGCCAGGAGGGGAGGGAAGCCGGGGGGGGAAGGGAAGCCAGGAGCTCTGCAGCCCCTCGAAGCTCCCCAACTAACTTCCGAGACTAAACACTCTGGCTTAGTGCATAGGTGCATTTCACATTGCAGCCACAAGAGGGCGACGTAGGCCAGCAAGTCTGACCTCTTGCATTTAATTGCTGTAATTTATAGGAACCCGTCAAAAACACCACAACCAATCAATTACACACACGCGGGCGTGCGGGCGAACACACACACACACACACACACACGTTTGAAGGGCTCTTTTGGGGGCTCCTGAAAATCTGCCAGCTGGACAAACTTCTACTGGTATCCTAACTGGTTGGCATAAACGGCACCAGAGCACCCTCGCTCCACAGCCGCCTTCCAGAGGGCTTGGACTACCAGCCCCATCACTCCCTGCCAGAGGAGCCCAGCCCACGTGAAGAGGAAGAGCTTCAGAGAAGGGCCTCTAAGTGCTCAGACTCCCCGGGGGAGGGAGAACCTCTTCCCGGCAGCTCCAGCCCAACCGGCCAACATTTCACGGATGAACAGAGCTGGAAGGGACCGTGTGGACCACGTAGCCCAACCCCACCCCACCCCCCTAGGATGTGGGAGCGCGCGACTCACTGCTCGGCCTGGCTCGATGCTTGGCTGCAAAGGGAGTCCAGGAGGGGAGTGGTCAGGTTGGCCAGGTCCAGCGATGCCCCCTCGCCCTCGTAGTTGGGGAAGGGCGCTTGGCTGGCGAAGCAGCTGAGACGGTCCTTGCGGGCGTCCACACGGCAGCAGTGGAAGGCCCGCGTCTTGGTCGCAAACTCCTGCTTGCAGAACTGGACCAGGCTTTTTTCCCACTGGAAAAGGGGGGAGAGAAAGAAGGAAAAGGGATCAGCCACCAGGGGAAGGGAGGGGAGGGGAGGGGAGACCCCCCCCCCGGGCGAAGGACCAGGAAGGACCTGCATTGAAAGGGGAGGGAGGCTCGGAGGACAGAAGGCTAAACAGGAAGCTGAATCAAAGGAGGGCACAGCTGTAGCTCCTTTACCACCTGGGGACTTCAACTCCCAGAATTCCTCAGCTAGCCAGAACCAAATCCCAGCCGGTTTCACAGCCCAGGTAAACACTTTGCGTGTGTGTGTGTGTGTTTTTTAATTAGAGGTTCTGCAGAAAGATAAGAGGGGGTGTAAACTCAGCACCAGAGACTCAGCCTGGCCGAGTTGCAACTCTTGACCTGACAATGTCCGCAGTGGGTCCGCCTTCCCGGTGAGGCTTCTGGGTGGGCTTGGCCTCCCTCCCTCCCTCCGAGGTGGGGGGGCACTCCAACCGGCTGTTATTTCACATTTATTGGGTGGAGAAGGGATGAGATGAGTGGCTCCTGAGTAGTAACTCAATCGCTGCTGTTTGGAGGCCGAGAGCGAAGTTTCCAGCTGCTTCCAAGCCCTGGCACGGAGGCCCAGGAGGGCTCGAGGGCAGCCTGGTGGGGAGCGTGGCTGAAGGGACCCAGAGGCGCAGGGGGGCACTCACCTCGTTGGAGGCGCAGGGCAGCTTCTGGTCCTCGGCCAGCTGGCAGCAGCGCCTGAACTGGAGCTCCAGCTGGGTCAGGGCCTCCCCCTGGCGCACGAGGTGGCTGAAGCTGGTCTGGGGCAGGTTCCAGGGCCCGTAGCTGGGCTTCCTCCGCCCCGCGGAGCAGAGGGCGCCCAGGTTGCTGAGGGTGGGGCGGCCTGGCGGGAAGTCTTCCAGCTTGTAGAAGGGGGCTTTCCGGGTGCAGCCCACCTCCTGGCAGGGGGGGGCCCCTCTGGGCCCCAGGGGCACCGACTGGGGCTCCCCGTGGATCAGGATGGAGAGCTTTTGCCCTAAACAAGGAGGAAAGGGGGAAGGGGGTCATAAGGGGGTGCCCCAAAGCGCTCTCGTATTCTGGCTGGGTGCAGACAGCCAACAGAACACCGAACCAGCTGTTCGCTGGCTGCACCGGAGACGGTTCCTCTGGTTCCTGGACCTAATTTTTTTTGCTTTTTTTCCTTTTCAGTTGGTTCCTTTGCAGAGGAGGGGGCTCTCAAGGGCTGCCCTTTGCTTTCCCCCCACAGATCTTTCAGCCCCTCCTGTTGTTGGGGGGGCGGGAGACACCACGAAGTTCCCCTGCAGAATGAGGCCCTTAGTGACCCCTGAGGATGTCTTGGTCCAAACGATGGGTGTCTCCCTCTCTCTCGCTCTCTCTGCATCGAGACTCCTCCATCGGGGTTTGGGGGTCTGACGGTCACCTAAGCCCCAGAGGGCCCCCCTCCCCCCTCCACAGCAGCCTCACCGTCTCCCAGAGCTTCCTGGATCTTCTGGAGCAGGAACTCCTGGGAGATCCCATCGGGAACAACCTCGTGTTGGGAGATCTCGACCGGGAACTGCGCCAGGGGGTGCTGATCGTCTCCGTCGGCTGGGAGAGGAGGAGGAAGAGGAGGTTAACCGTGGGTTGGGCCCAGAAACGCACCACTTGTGGTGATAAACCACGGTTTGTTTAACTGTGGTTTCCCAGTTAACTCACACCCGGCTGGACAACATGCTGAGCCAACGGTTGACCAAGCACCTTGTGGTCCAACCAAACATGTCACCGGCTTGGTTGCAGTTCGTTTCATGCCCCTTTTGGGGAAGTGGGGCTTTCAGGCTGGAACACCTGAAGAGCCCCCCCCCCAGGAGAACAGAAGCAGCCCCCTCCCCAGGGCGGAGTGATGGGCGATGGGACGTGGGGTGAGCAGCTGTTCATGGAGACAGGAAAGCGCGACAGCCGCCTTGGCTTGACCTGCACCCACCGCCTCCCCCCTGCCGGCTCAGCCCCAAATTCCCCCCCCCCCACCATGCAGAGCGGCTCAGGCGGAAGTAAACTCGCTCTGCTAACTTCATCTGATTACTCATGATGAGCTTTCCCAGGAATGACACGACATCTCAGTCCAAATCGTCACCATCGCAACAGCTCAGCCGTTCTTGGCCCGGCCTCTTGGCAGAGCTGGGCCTGTGGTTCTTTTTTTTTGGGGGGGGGGGTCCAGCAGCCCAAGGGGGAGCTCTTTTCCTGGCCCCCCTTCCCCTGAATGGGCCTCTCCGCTCCCTTTCTCCATCCCTGAGCTGGAGGCAACCGGCAGGAAGGGCCAGGCTGGCGCCCACTGCTCCTTCCCTCCCCCTGCGGGGGCTCCTCAAGTGGCAGGGCTGGCAGTCGCCATTCTGGGGGGGGGGTCCCCTTGAATGAACACAGCCTTGCTCTCCTCCATCCAAGTCACCCTTTCTCGCCTCCGCCCTTCAGCCCGAGGGCAGACCCACCAGCCCCCCCTGAAATGGGCCCCCGTCACTGGACTCTCGCCCCTCACAAGGACCCCTCTCTCTCCGGAGGATGGGGGGCCCTGAGCCACCAGGGCAAACTCTGTGGCCCTCAGGGATCCCTCCTTCCTCCTTTCCTTGAGCCCCAGGAAGGGACCGCTGCTCAGCTGCCCTCCCTGCTCCACTGCCCGCTCTCCACCCCTCGGCTCCTTTCCAGGAGGGCGGAAAAATGTCAGGCGCTCTGAAGTCCCCTTGCCAAAGAGTTTGGCTCCGTAATCGACACAAAAGGGATTTTTCCCTCCCTTTCTGCCCCGGGGCACCATGCAAGGGCCAGCGAGCAGGGCAGGCGGAGGAGGGGAGGTCTGAGTAAGCGGACTTCAGGGCACCGAGCGGGGCGGCTCTGCTCGCTCTCTCGGCCCCACAACAGCAGCCCCGGGGCCTGGACGCCGCCTAGAGCGGACCCGGCTCTTTTCAGGTCCCGCAAGCGGGCCGGGAGGACGGGGGCACGAGGGGCGCCTTTCGCCCGGACCCTCCCTCCGGCCCCGCCGACAGAAAGCGGGTTCAGGAAGAGGGCGGGGTGGGCTGCCCGCCCAGAAGCCCCCTCCCCGGGCTGCGCCAGGAGAGCTGCAAGGCAGCCCGCTCCCCTCTCTGTCTCTCCGGCCCCGGGGGCTCTTCGGGAGGCGAGTCCCCCGCCCGCCCTCCCGGGCTTCCCTCGGGCCGCTCCCCGTCGAGAGACCTACCTGGCGGCGGAGCCAGGCTGGCCGAGCGTGCCAGGGCGGCCAGGCAGCAGAGGCAGAGCCAGGCGGGCGTCATTGAGATCATCGCTCCGGTGCTTCTTGCTCGCTCGGGGCTGGATTGCTGACGCCGCGGCTGCGGCCCTTTTATGCCCGGG
>JANHJO010004607.1:46005-57241 GCA_032468235.1 Pseudoxyrhopus heterurus | reverse complement strand
CCCGGCTCTCTGCCCCGTCAGCTGGGCCGGAGGGGGTCTGCCAGGCCCCTCCCCCTCCATGGGGGGGAGGGAGACGCTGGGGGGGCCCTTCTCACCTGCTCGGCCTGATCCCAGAGGGGGGGCTCCCCGAGGAAGTGTTCGGGGCGGGTGGAGAGGAAGAAGCGGAAAGAGAATCCGAAGACGGAGTAAACGGCCTGCAGGAAATCCAGGCAGCCTCCGATCTCGCCCTCCAGCTGAGTTGGGAAGAGGGGCGGGAGGGGGGGGGGTCCTCAGTGCTTGCCCTGGCAGCCCCCTCCCAAGCCCAGCCACGCCGGCACCCCCTGCCGGCCTCCCCACCTGGTCCATGGAGCAGAAGATGTGGGCGTCATCCTGCTGGAAGCGCCGGACCCGCGTCAGCCCCGTCAGAGCCCCCGAGGCCTCGCTGCGGTGGAGCACCCCGAAGTCGGCCAGCCGCAGGGGCAGCTCCCGCCAGGATCGGGGCCGGTGGCTGAACATCAGGCTGCCAAAGACCAGGCCGGGTCTCAGCTCCCGGAAGGAACCTTCCAGAAGCGGGTGGGATCTCCAGGGACCCTCCCAGGGACCCGGATTGGAGCCTGGATCTCGCCCCCCCCCCCCCCGCTCTCACCAGTGGCCGGGACAATTCATGGGCTTGAGGGCAAAGGTCTGGTCTTCCACAGGGAAGGAGAACATGTGGTCGCCATAATGTTCCCAGTGACCGGAGATTTCCCAGAGTTTCGCGTTGAAAATGTTGGGGGTGACGACTTCGGAGAAGCCGCGCTTCAGGTACTCGCTCTGCAAACAGAAGGGCCCCTTTGAGCGACGGCACCTGCGCGCGCATGTGTGTAACACACTCCGCACCTAAGGACACCCGCCAGGCCCGGCGCGGTTGGGCCTCCTGCAAACGGATTGAAAAACCTGCCTGGATCCAAACCACAGAGCCCCCACCTGGGGGGATTCTGCTGTCTTCTGCCCCACACAGACACACACACAGACACACACACACACCTTGATGAAGGCCATGAGGGTTGTGTAGATGTGGGTCCCTTTGGGGAGGAAGAAGCAGCTCCCGGGACTCAACGGATGGAAGAAGAAAAGTTCCTGGTCCTGGCGAGAAATCAGACAGACGGAGCAGCTGCCTGGGAGAGTCTCATTCCAAAATTCCCCACCGAGACAGCAGGCAAGGACAGACCCCGCTAGGCAGTTGCACCCCCTCCTCTCCGTTTCCCCCTAAATTCAATCCCACAAACACCCAGACGGGGAAAAGCCACTTGCTTTGGGAAGGAAGGTTACTAAAAATCTCCCTTTTCGTTTAACGATGCCATTCCAAGTTTCTAGTCCAGGAGGAGGTCAGAAGTCCCGTCCCCTCAAGATTTCAGCTCTTTGGAAATTGTGATAACTGGGCAAAACCGGATGGTCCAAGAGGCACCAAAGTTTGCAAAGTGGCCCTCGGGCACCTCCAGAGTTTCTCCGTGGCTCAGGGAGGCCGTCTTGGGCATGGCCACAGGGTTGTGGCCTGCGCCATGGACACCCACCGTTCCGATGCGCCGGTGGTCCCGCTGGGCAGCCTCTTCCTGGACCCGCTCCCAGGCGGCCAGCTGCTGGGCGCTGGGGAAGGAGATGCCATAGATGCGCTGCAGGGGCTCTGCGGAGGGGCCTCCTTGCCAGGAGGTGGCGGAGTTCTGCAAAGGGAGAAGAGGGCGCTCCTGGGGGCTGTGCCAGTCCGGCTAGGGGCCTGCCCCAGGCTTACCCCCCACGGCATGGACCCCCTGGTCCCCCATTCTCCAGGGAGGGTGGGGAAAGGCCTGCTTCAGCACAGGGAGACCCACTCGAGGCAGGAGGCGACGCAGATTGCAGAGGGCACGTCCTGCCTCTTGAGTAAACCAGGGGTCTCCGAACTTGGCCACTGCAAGACTGGCGGACTTCAACTCCCAGAATCCCCCAGCCAGCCGTGTATAATCGGTTGAGGAATTCTGGGAGTTGAATTCCACAAGCCTTAAACTGGCCAAGTCTGGAGACTCCTGGACTATGCAACTAAACGTATTCCTGTTTATTAAGCGTTTAAAATTGCCTGACAGCTGAAGCTCTGTGGACTGTGTACCACCTGGAGAGTTTTCTCTACACTTTTAAACTAAATTCTCTTTGCAATCCGGAAAGGCCTGGAACATTCTAACCATCTGCCCGGCAGGTGATGGAAAACCACTCGGATACTTTAGTCTGGGGGGGGCCACAAACCTTGAGGAGTTTCAGGGCCCGGATCTCCCCGCTGTGCCGGAGGTGGGGCCCCCGGCACAGGTCGACCAACGTCCCGCATCTACACGCAGAGAAGAGGAAGCAGGCTCAGGCCACGCGGAAAGCAGGCTGGCCGAGTTCCTCGACGGTTTGTTGCAATAAACACAACCGCTGTGAAATTCACGAGAATTACAGCTGTCTTCGTAAATGAAGTCATCCGCTCAGGTTTCTATCCCTCGTGAGTACGTGACGCCCTGGCCGAGTTTGCTAAAGCGCATGCCGGGGTGTTTCTAGATTTCCAGAGCATGGCTGAAGCACGTCTGTAGGTAACTCCAGCAAGCGAGCCAATCCAGAAAGGAAGCCAAACACAGACCGAAGAGGCCTGGGGAAACCCTCTGGGGCTGTAGATCTGGGCAGGGGCCGCTGGGCAGCCACACCGACCCCTCCCCACCTGCCGCAGGGTCAGGCAGGGCCTGGCTCACCTGTACACGGTGGCAGTCCGAGACTTCACCTGCCGTCCGATGATATCCAGTTTGAATCGGTTGTGCTGAAAGGCAGGAAGAGAAACCGATCGCCACCCGGGCTGCCGAAGGACCCAGAAATTTGGGGAGAACGTTTACACCCCCTCCCCATTAATTCGTTTTTTAAAGGGTCTAACAGAAACCCTCTCCCCCGCCTCAAAGGCGGCCGAGCCAGAGGGAGGCCGGCTCATCTGCCCCCGTTTCCCATCCATGCCAAGCTGCCCGGCCCACTCCTCCTCCAGCCTTTCTCCTTGCACCTCGTCTCTCTTCGGGGCGGAAAACCAAGCAGCAGGTCCCGTCCCCACCGAGATGGGCAAGCGGCTTGAGGCCGAAGTCCAGGGTAAACACGGCTGGAGTAAATATCAACCCTTCCCCAATTTTAAAGAAGGATGTTTCGTTCTGGGCAAAATCTGGCTTCTAAATTGTCTAAAAATGACCAAAACAGCCTAAAAACGCTCTGGCCCCTGCTGCTTTTTAAGGGAACACACACTTTGGAAAAACCAGAGACACTGAAATAAATCAGGGGCTTCCAGGGGCTTTGGAACTCCCTGCCACCAGAGATGAGGCCTGATCCTTCTCAATTCCTCCTGTGAGGGAAAAGACATCACGATTCACACCAATTTTTAAAATTAGGTCATTTCGGATGCCAAAGTAGGTTATAATTAACCTCTGTGTTGTTTTTGATTGTGCTTTAATTACAGGTTTACCTTCTCTCTGGGATAATTCAGTATCTATTTTTATTACTGCCGGTCATCACAAGCACAAGTTTTGGACGGAGGCTCCGAGGATGATTAGTAAAAAACAACAACAATAAAACTGCGAAGCCCATGAAAAATGCTGGCTCATCTGTGGGTAACCCTTGGCAGCAAAGCTGTTTCGGTGGTAAACAATCCTGCTTGTTCAGATCATCGGTCTTTTTCGCCAGACTTCCTGTTTCTCCAAACAGCCAGCCAGCTCTGCGCAACTGGCTCTTGAGGTATACTGCTCCTGACCACAGAGGCTCTACTTGGACACCGTGACTAAGAGTTGCTTGAGGAAGCTGCTTTTCCAGACCTCAAGGCCTCCGCACATCCTGTGGCGGCTCGAAATGTGTCAGCCGTGAAAGCCTTGAGCAACCTGTTCCTCTCCCCAGACGGGTTAATTGATGGGATTACAATTTGGGCTGGGAAGCAGCGGCCGCTGGCGGCGGCACCGTCAAAAGCTTTGAAGTCCATCCGTTAAAGCAGAGAAGGACTCCAACCAGGGAGGGCAGAAATGCCGCATTCTGAAGCCCCCCCCCCAAAAAAATGGGCAGAATTGCCTCGCCCGGCGGTTGGGCCCAGAACCTCCATCTTGGATCAATAAATAAATAAAATAAAAATAAATGCAAAGCTTGACCTCCGCCAAACATCCGTCTACAGGGGACCGAAGACTGCCTTTCCTTCCCCCACCTGGAGCCTCTGAGGGGGATGAATTACAACGCCCATCAGGGACCCCGGATTGAAGGGACCCTACCTTGAAGAGCTCCAGCAGATCCTCTCGGGAAACCTCCAGCCGTTCAAAAGGGACCTGGGCTGCGACGGTCGCTTTGCAGAGCTCTTCCAGGTCGGGGAGGTCTTTACTGGACACCTTCCTGGGATGGAAAGATTCGGGGATTGGGGGGGGAGGGCGGGTTGTAATAAAACTGGGGGCATTGGGGGAAATTGAGCCACCAAGGGAAGAGTTCTTCCTCCTCTTTGCCAGGGTCTTTATGTGTCTTTATGCTCTTGAGCTGGTCTGTCCCTTGGGGGTCTCCTGGTGGTCTCCCATCCAAGTCAGTTCAGCCAATGCTGCCACCTGCTGGGCCCTTCCACCCAATCACCAGTCAATCAAGTGAGAGATCACAACCACCTCACAGCATGGCCTGGGAGGACACCTAGTGGGCGTTAGAAGCGTGACAGGCTCCCTCATTGAAGGGAGCGGCTCCAGAGGGGCTGCCCTCCCTCCTGCCAAGGCAGAGGGGCAGAGGAGGGGTCCGAGAGCCAGGGCAGAAAACCCTGGCCCACTTTGTCATGCCAAGTTCACCCTGAAGATATGCAAAGATTGTGCAGAGTAGGGATTACACACAATGTCCATTCCTTCTATTTACAGAATCCTGCAGCCAGAAGGGAACCCTGAGGCCGTCCAGACCAACCCCTGCTCAGTGCAGAAAACACAGCAAAACCATCTCCTCGAACGCAGCGAGCAAAGCGACTCCACCTCCTCCCAGGGCCATTAATGTCCCACCAAACACACACACCCACATCCAGGTTCCCACCTACCGTTCCTCGTCCAAGTACAGGTCATAGAAGAAGCCCTGCTCGGTGCTGGGCCCGTGGCACAACAGGGCACCATAGAAGCGCTCAACAGCCTCGCCCAGGAGGTGGGCGCTGGAATGCCAGAACAGCTGGGGAGAAATTCAGGGAGAGGGTTGGGCCCCGGCCTTCCTGGGGTCACTGAGCAGAGTCGGCCTTGCCAAGAGAGAGGTATGAAAGGACATTGGGGCAAAAGATGGGCCGCCTCCACCCAACAGAGACCCCTTACCCCTTTCTTGTCCTTCTGAGCTCAGCTAGAAAAGGACCCCGCTTTTCTGAGGGGGGAAAGGTGCCCTTGACAGACTGAGGCGCTGCCAACCGAAGGCCGAGCCTGCAACCCTCACCCGTTTTTCTCTTTCCCGAAGAAATGTGCTCCTCCCTCGCCCCTCACCTCTTGTCCGGCCTGAGAATCGAACCCCACAAATTCCACAGTGGCGTCACCCTCCAGAGGACGATCCAAGTCATAAAGGCTTCCGTTCACCCGTGCCGCTACCACGGTCTCGGCCAGGCTCTGGCTGGGGAACAAAAGAGAGTTTAGAGTCATTTTGATCAACGAATGAATTAAAAAAAAAAACCCAAAACCATTGGCTTGGAATAAAAAGATGCCACTCCATGAGAAAAAAGGCTCCTGGGGATCTGTTTTTAGGAAACGTTTTGGTGCTTAAGAGTCACCTGGTCTGCAAGGCCAGCTGATAAGGGGTGGTAGTCCAGGATTCGCACTCCATGCTTCGGCCATCTGGCAAGGAAACCAAGATTGGGCGCTTTCCCCGGAGGGTTTGCTCAGCTTGGCGCTCGTCTGCCGCAGCCTTCAGCCGCTGGAATAATGCCAGGCGCTCGGCCACTTGGGAGGGAAGAGCCGCTGTCTGAGGAGGGAAAGAGAGAGCAGCGCCTGAGACTCTTGTGCGGGGAAGACACGAAGACACAGGAGACGCGTAACGCGAAGAGGCGAATCAGGCCCAACACGGGGATAAGGAAAGTGAAACTGTCAACCGCCAACCCTCCCTCCCTCCCTCCGAAGATCTGCCTCACTGGGCAGCCCTGAACCTGCCTGCCTGCACAAGCACAAAGCAGCACTTAAAAGCCCAGGCAGCCTGCAGGTCCAGCCCTCCCGGCTGAATGCCTGCCTGTCACCTCCAAAAAGAAAAGCAGGTGGGGAGGGGGGCTATGGAGCGACCCGAGAGCCGCCCTTGAACCTCGAAAAGGCGGAGGAGCCGCGCAGAAATACAGCGAGGGGTCAAACGCAGCGCCCGAGAAAGGCAGCAGACCGTGCATTCTCGGCGGGGGACGCCCCACTCCGCCCAGATCTTCTTCCAGACGCGAAGGAGCCGCATCTCTCGGGGAACCCGCGTCCCAGCCCCGCGTCCCCACGTGCAAAAGCCGCGCGTCCTTCCCGGGGCGACCCGGACACGCGAAGCCAGGCAGCGGGTGGGCGTGGCCCAGCCTGCGCGAAGAGGAAGAGAGCGCGGATTGGTTCGCGCGAACGACCAATTAGACTCGCGCGCGCGCCGGCCCCGGAAGGAGGGACGCCGTTGTTTTTTTTCCCCTCCTGCAACAAAAACCCGAGGAAACGAAAGTTCCGGTTTCATTTGGAGCCATAGCGACGACTGGCTCTCGCCTCCCGCGCCCCCCCCCCGAAAAAAGATATTTTTAGGCAATTTATGACGCTCTCAGCGCAGCCCCGAATGTGCTTTTAACTTATTTACGCTGGAGTGTCCTCCATTGGGAGAAAAAGGGATCTTGCCCACTGCTGCAAAAGGCAAAGGGAAACCCGGTTGCCCCTCGGACTCGTCCCCCCTTTTGAGGAGGGGGCATTAAAGTGAAGGCACGGCGCCCCTCCCTCTCTTGACCTCCACCAGATGCAATCGTCAGCTTTCAGCCCTGTCAATTCTGGCTTCTTATTGTCCTGCTTCTTCCATTATATTAAAGCCCGTGCAAAACAAGAGCCTCCTGCCTTCTAGAAATACCCAACTGCCTGACAAGGCCGCTGTCCACCTGATCCCACCTCTGCTTGGGAGCAGATCTTAGCTCCATGGCTTTCCCTGCAGAATGGGGCATTACGATTGCATTCTTGGGACCCAGGCCTTAGATGCCCCAATGATTTTCTAAATAAACTGATAAATAAGAAAACAAAATCAGTGAGGTGAATCAGCCCATCCACTGAGCCACCAGTTTACTCCCAGTCTATCACAAAGCATAGAGTTCCTTCAATGGACCTTCAGAGAGAGACACAACTAGAAACCGTCAAAGCAGCACCTTCCTTCCCTTGTTCACTGAAAACTGGTAAGCGCAAATGGGCGTAAAACCGATCAAATAACATTCAGATGCCTTTGAGGTATGGAGACAAATCGATAAAACTAGAAAAAAAAAAGGAAAAGAACACTGACCCAAGAATGATAGCCTTGACATGAAGCAGAGATCCTGTTGGCATTACGAATCCATTCACAGAATCAAAGGAGATAGTGGAAGAGAAAAAAGACATGCCAAGGTAGATGTGGAGGCTGCTAGGTCTTCCCACTCGCACATCACATATTTGAGCCAGGGATTACACAAAATTAAGCTAATTACATTGCAGCCCTAGGTGTTGCGTGCACATCCCCTTGATTGGCAGCAATCACGAAAACTCTGCAGGCCAAGTCACAGACAAGTAATTCCCAAAGCGCCTCCATCACAAATCCCAACTCAGCATCTCAAGGCACGGCAACAAGGCCTCACTTCTATCCAGCCCCTGGCAACATAGACAAAAGGAAACCACTCAGCGACTTTCCCCCATGCCCCCCGTTACAATCCTTGCCTTGAATCCCATCTGTAATCGATCTCTAAAAAGGAGCCCTTTGCTTCTTCTCACCCACAAGCCCCCAAATCTGCAGACGGGAAACAAGGCAGCCAAGGGCTTTGGGCATGCATTCACGCCTAACTCCAGTCTAGGTGCCACATGGCCTGGTCCCTCCAAGCAAGCCTAATATTGCCCTGGGATTTCTCCCAATTTCAAGAGGTCTTTTTTTTTTGGTTCTCTTCCAAGTCCAAGGTTTACATTTGCACACTTTGTTACGGTTCCCTCTTCAGCTAATGTGAACCCAGGCTCTATTCCCACAACACATTAAGCCAGAAAAACACCCAGCCTCTTAAAAGTAACCCAGGTCAGCTAATGGCATCAACAGAAGATCCATCTGCTTCGCTCACTGGACTTTTGCACCTTATAGCAACTCTCTGGAAGCAAAATGATTTTGAGATCCCCCAGGGAACCTGCCTTTGGCCAATTCAAATGGAAGCAGCCCCAGAAATGGAGCTTAACAAAGCTTAAACACGGGGGGTTCGAAGTTAAATGTGCTCAGCTAGTTTACAAGTCAGATGGCACTTTACGTCCTGGCCAGCTTTCTAGAGCCTATCTTCAAGGAAGCCGAGGGCATGGCCAAAAGCATTAACAGCCATCAGCCTCCTGGCTTTGCTCACTCTAAGGTGGAAAATAGAGGCCAAGCAACGAAGGAAGACTCGGGCCTCCCCAAGATCCTGGATCCTGTCCCAAAGGTGCTTTTCAAAAGGCAACTGGACTTTCTTGGTTTCTTTCCCTGAAAACATTTCATTTCTCATCCAAGAAGCTTCTTCAGTGAAGTTCAGTTCTTCAGTCAAGAACTGAAGAAACTACTTGGATGAGAAGCAGAATGTTTTTAAGGAAAGAAACCAAGAAGGTCCAGCTGCCTTTTGAAAAGCGCCTTTGGGACGATCATGACCTGGAGGATTGAGAATCTCCAGAGACATCCTGGATCCTGGTTGCATCCTAGCCAGACCACCAGTCCTGGGACCCGTTTCCCATTCTTAGTCAATTCCATGCCCAAAATTAAAGGCCTTCGATGGTTCTTTCGCCACTTGTGTCTGCCGTCCAAGGCTGCTAGGAATGCAATCCTTTCATAAAGTATTTTGCTGGTGCCTGACTCTTCCTGGTCAAACTGGCCAAGTCCCAGAGCCTTTCTGTATTAGCAGAAGCAGCCCAAGAGCGGCAGTGGCTGATCCCAAATGAACTGGGGCGCTGGGATCACCTCGGCTGCAGAAAAAGCACCGACTCAAGGAAATGCAGTAGGGACCCTGTGCTGCTTCCTCACCTGTCCTCAAAGGGTTTGCACTTTTTTGAGTTTTCTGCAAGCAACTTGAGCATAAACTTTGGACTAACATGAGAAGGATCAGAACTCTATGGGCGGCTTCCATATTCCAGGTACCATCTCTCACTCAGCAGGTACAACTGGCTGTTCGTATTTGAATGCCTGGAATGAGGGAGGGGGAGCATGGGAAAGGAACCCAGCGCTCCCATCCTCCTAAGAGGAATTCCTGGATCCCCCAAAGCCATCCAAGGAGGGCAAGCAAGAGTGCAGGCTACATGTTTGCATGTTACATGTCTGCATAACATGTCTGGGTGGAATCTGCAGCCCCAGAGCATCTCGGAAACAGCTCTCAACACACAAAAGGACTGGCGAAAAGTCTCACAACGCACAACTACTCTCGAGGCTATTTTTCGGCCTTGGACTGGGAACATGGGGCCGTTGTGTCCAGATTCGGAAGTGATTCGCCTTCCTGCCACAGCCCCAATTTTTTTTAAAATCAAGTGCCTATTTTCCTGTGTGAAATTCAGGTTTCCATTAAAAGGGCTGCACTTGGCACCAGACCGAGCCCTCCACAAAGGCTCAAATATATAAACCATAACAAGCCAGACACACAACTGCTACCCTGCGTACCCAACACCCCCCAGGCCCCCACCTCATTCCTGGCACTTGGAAGCAGGTGAACGTGGTAGCAGCTTGCAACCCACATTTTTCCTCACTCATTCAACGCGTTATAACCGTCTTACGGGGTTTGGTTTTTTTTTTGCTGGGCTTTGCTTTCCCTCCACCCAAGACCCGAGCAGTGGATCCCTTCTAACCCATCATGTTTTTGTTTTTAAGGATAAAGTGACAGCTTTTAATAAATATATAAAAATTAATAGATAACAGCAACATAGTTGAAACAGAAAAAGGCTAAGGAAGATGAGACCGAGAGGCCAGCAAGCTGGCCTGCATTTCGGACATAAATTCAGAATCCTTAGAGGCTGGGGAAGAAAATGATTCAAGTTATTGCAACATCCAACCACGAAGCGTAGCCGCAATTGCCCTGCACACATAGGGTCAATCACCGGACAGCCTTATAACCAACCTCGGCAGACAAGGGCGAAAGGACTGCCGTCTCAGGCTCTAGGAACGGAGGCCACACCAGGTCAAGAACACTTTATTTGTATACAGTACAAAAATAAGGGAAGGCAGGCGATGAAGTCTGCTCGAAGATGCCTCGCTTCACTCTGTAAATGGCACCCTTTCTAAGCCCCCTTCCAAACTATAGACAATATGCACAAATCAGAAGAGTTTAGACTTCCCGGGAAACGTGTCTGTGGATCTTGTGGTGGTGGGCTGGCCACGTGTCGTCCTTCTGTGCTGGGTCTCTGCTCCCCCTCCCCCCACTTTGCATCGTAGCCACTTCTTGCCTCTGCAGGTCTTCTCCGGGAGGCGGGCGGGCGGGCGAGGGACCCTCCGGCTTGAATTCTACCCTGCAAAGCGAGGGAGGGAAGGCAGGCTCTGCTCTTGGGCACCTACCGGATACCTGCGGGAGGGCTTATTTACAATAAGAATATCAAAACCTTCAAACTAGTCGTTTTATTAAATGTATTCATGTACAATGCAGAGACTGCTGTTTCCCCACAATGTTTCTCGAGTCTCCCTCCCTGTTTCTAAACCCCCCCCCCGCAACACACAAGAAAACACTGGAAAGAAAGTCAAGCCAACACAATACCCAGCTCTTTAAACAGGCACAAAAATAAAAAGCACAGCGATGGTTATTTACAATGTTTTCCAAAGGGCAGCAAAGTCTGGGTTTGCTCCTTCTCTGAACTCCCCCCCGCCCAAAGCTTTAAAGATTGCAGGCATGTCTCTCTGCTCTGCTGATATCCAAGCCCCCCTCCCCCCAAATGGGATCTCCAAAGAGACTTGCTTTGGTGGAAAGGGATCTCCCGTCTCTGATGGGCCCAATCCCCTGCCTCTCAGCTCCTTCCCAGAGAAGTTCTCTGTGAAAACAGGGGAATGTCCTGCAGCTCCCCGCCTCCCCCCCCCCCCCCGCAACTGAAATACAAAAGGAACACCAACCCAAAGGCAAAACAAG
>JANHJO010004606.1:72847-87174 GCA_032468235.1 Pseudoxyrhopus heterurus | reverse complement strand
GAGGGAAAAAAGAGAAAAAAAACAGAAATGAGAGGGAGGGAGAGGGAGAGGGAGAGGGAGAGGGAGAAGGAGGGGGAGAGGGAGAGGGAGAGAGACCCATTTCCCACAGAAAACACCGGAAGCCACAAAACCTGACGTTATGTGACTGGGGTCATGTGACTGACATTGAGTTGGCCACGCCCACCCAGGTTTTGTGGCTCCCTGTGTTTTCTTTCTGTGGGAAATGGGTCCAAATGGCTCTGAGTGTTTAAGGTTGCAGACCGCTGGTTTAGACTATACATCAATGCAAATCTCTGAGATAGACAGACAGACGGACAGATGGACGGACGGACGGACGGACGGACGGATGGAGAAAATTTAAAGACAGCCAACAAACTTCCATTTCAGATTTTGTGTGTGTTTTACCATGCTGAGAATTCTAATCAGCCTCAAACAAAGCCTGTCAAGCAAAAATCCTGGCATCAGAAGGTCTGAGTTTCAATGGCAATTAAATGCAAAAATAAACATAAACAACCCCCTGGCCAGCATCTTCAAGAACCATTTTACCAGTCAGCTAAATATCCTGCTCTTGTTGTCCAGACTAAGAATTAATTCAATGGTTAACACATTACTGCTTGACGTTGCCACTAGCATACATTCTGGCAATAGTATTTGGGAGACTTTTGTGGCAAAGTAGACAAAAAAATTATGCTTTGTCACAGCAGTTACTTGGATGAGGTTCGATTATCATCCAGCACATATAGTAACAAGTTTAATTCTCTAGAAGATTTAGGAGATAATTTTGAAATTTTTATAAATATTACTTGAGGTTAGCTAAACTGAAGTTGCCTAGGTTCCCAGAGACTCCTGAAAGTTGTTACTTATTTGTTTGTTTATGTATTTTGTATGGCTGCCACCTCACCAATGACTCTGAGCAACAAACGAAACTTAAAGAATAAAGACAATTAAAATAACACACATATTAAAATACATAGCAGCCAAGAATAAAGCATACATAATTATGACTAAATTAATGACCTAAAATTGCTTGGCAAAGGAATCAATGTTCACCTGAAAAGCCCAGTAATGTTAGCCATAGAATAATGTTTTAAATCAGATCATCCTATCAATATTTTTGAACTTAAGAACAAAAACCGGAAACAAGAAATCCTGTATCCCAAAATGCCATTTCCAAAGAGAAGTACACTCACTCCAGCAAAGACTGAACAGTGCAATTTTTAATTTTTACCGATTTCCCTTCCCTGTAGCCTTATCTGCCATTACCCAGACCAAAATATCTGGGAACCCAAAGACAGAACAAACATTACATCCCCTAATTTACCAGTGTCAATGTCACACAAGCAAAGTTTCTCGCTCAGGAAACTGACAAAATCCA
The DNA here is from genome assembly GCA_032468235.1 of Pseudoxyrhopus heterurus. NCBI lineage: Eukaryota > Metazoa > Chordata > Lepidosauria > Squamata > Pseudoxyrhopus > Pseudoxyrhopus heterurus. The sequence goes on along the minus strand of JANHJO010004606.1, from coordinate 85,799 downwards.
CAGCATAGCAACATGACTGATGGAACCAGAGACTTAAGACTAAAATAGATCAAAGAGTAAAGCTTGACTTTTCAAAAGACATAGCTCAGCTCAGCTCTGAGGCAAAGGCCTTCACTAGGACTATCAGCTCTGAGTTTTAAAAATCTGGATGATCTTCTGACAGCAAGAGAAAAAAAAGCTGTTATATACTTCTTTCCTGCTACAGACATTCATCTGGATTTCTGCAACCGAGATCCAATAGCCCGCACTTGTTATAGATTTCATTAAACCTTGTCCGAGATTTTGTATTTCATACCTGTGATCAGAGTGCAAAAGTCTATGGCTCAACCGCAAACTTTATATATTTCAGATTGAAATAAAAAATGGCAGCATTCCAAAGGATATGTCTGACACCCATTTTTAATATTGTTTTTCCTATTTGTTTGGCTATAAGTAAAGAAAGAAAAAACCACTGTCTTTCTTATTGTCTGCAATACATTAGAATTTGTTGTGCAAGCCGAGTACAAGAGGTGACTTTAAAAGATCTTTATTTTGTAAATTAGATGGTTCTTGCACATTGCAGCTGACAAAACTAGGCCTTATTAACAACAAGCTATTTCCAGATTAAATAGTTACGTGCCCAGATTCTGTGCCAAGTAAATGTGTCTGTTTCAAGCAACAGAGGCGAAGGATGAACAGGGATTTTTATTTTTTTTGTAGAAATGCTCAGGACTCCCAGTTTTATGAAATTATTCAGTGCACTGGGGATGGATAATTTAAATATAGGATTGTAGTCACGTAAATCTGGAAACTGAAACATTATGGCATAAACCAGCCATGGTTTAACAATTGTTGATAAGAAAGACAAAAAAAGGCTGGATAGTAGTCATTGCAATACCTGGAGACAGCAGAACAGAAGAGAAACAACAGGAGAAAATCACAAAATATGAAGACCTGAAAATAGAAGTAGAATGGCTACACCAAAATGAAGCAAAAATAGTACAATGCAGGTAGTCCTCAACTTACAACCATTCATTTAGTGACCGTTCACAGTTACAACAGCACTGAAAAAAATTATTTACAAGCATCACTTACAACTATTGCAGCATACATACAGTCACACCCCAGGGACATGTCGTTGCCATTTGCAACCTTTCCAGCCAGCTTCCGACAAGCAAAGTCAATGGGGGAATTTAGATTCATTCAACAACTGCAGTGATTCACTTAACATCCATGGAAAAAGTGATCATAAAATTGGGGGTGTGACTGACTTCACAACTGCTTTGCTCAGCAACAAAAATTGTGGCCCCAATTATTGTCATAAGTCGAGTGCAGAGAAGAGCAACCAAGACGATAAGCGGACTGGAGGCTAAAACATACGATGAACGGTTGCAGGAACTGGGCGTGGCTAGTCTAGTGAAGAGAAGGACCGGGAGAGACACGATAACAGTGTTCCAGTGTCTGAGGGGCTGCCACAGAGAGGAGGGGGTCAACCTATTTTCCAAAGCACCTGACAAAGAATAATGGATAGAAACTGAAAAGGAGAGACTCAACCTGGAACTACGGAGAAATTTTCTGACAGTGAGAGCAATCAACCAATGGAACAGAAGTTGCCTTCAGAAGTTGCAAGGAGCTTCATTACTGGAGGCTTTCAAGAAGAGACTGGACTGCCATCTGTCAGAAATGATGTAGTGCAGAGGTGTCAAATTCATGTCATCACGGCGATGTCACGTGATGTATCGGGACTTTTTTCTCCTTCGCTAAAACAGGTGCGGATGTGGCCAGCGTGTGACGAGTTTGACAGCCCTGGTGTAGGATCTCCTGCACTAGATGATCTACAAGGTCCCTTCCAGTTCTGTTAATCTAATCACTACTTACAGTAATAGGCACCATGAGTACAATTCCAAAACATCTGGAACATCACTTGAACGCTATCGGCATTCACAAAATCACCATCAGTGAATAGCAAAAGGCAGATTTGTTTGGGGCAGCTTATATACTGTGACAATACCTTTAATATTATTAAACAACATCTGCCTATCCAGTTTCTTGGGAAGGACTCAATAAGTGGACAAAATTGCCAAATCCAGTCTAAATGTCTGGTTGACTGAAAAACTAAGCAAAATAATAAGCCAGTAATTAAAATCACAGAATAGTTTAATCGAACAATACATTTTTGGTCATCTGGTCAACACATGACAATCCAGCCCACTGGATCATCTCGCATGAAGGGAAAGCATGGTATCATAGTGATCACACACTATTGAATGGTTCCTAAATTAGTTTGAAATAACAATGGAATATACTGAAAGAAAGACTTTCAATGTGCAAGTTGGATAGCTTGTTTCTCGTATTTAAACACTTCTCTAGCCCAAAGAGAACAATGAAATTATGTATTGCTCAACGGATCCATAATTGGTGATAATTCCTTGGTGGAATGGATAGATCTTTTCAGTATGTATGTATATATTTCAGTATGTATGTATGTGCAACCATTTTTGAGCATTTATATTTAGCTTTTCACTGAGTTGGTTTCCTCTATCTGAGGAATGTGGGGAATTTTTGAAGGCTCTTGAGGGCTTAAGTGATCTCTAGTAAACACCATTAATCATCCCAAATAAACATTATCTCCAAAGATAAACTGTCTATTTTTTCTAAGTTCAATAAAAATGAATATCTGACTTGGCAACTGCAACTGTTACAAATCATCATTAGCAAGGTTATCGTTGTGGCTTGTTTTGCCAAGGCCTTAAACTGAAAGATTTAAGTTTTGAAATATTTTTATTTCAGTAATAGTGAGATGGTCAACAAATGCATTGTAATTCCCTTTGAGAGAACTAGTCTTCACAGAGGTCTGGAAAGCTCCAGTAAAATACTTTTTTTATCAAAAGCATTTTGGTAAGTATGTCTCTTTGAGGGAAAACAGATACAATACATATTTTACAGACCATATTCATCTTTTATTTACTGTGTTTTCTCTTTCTTCTTCTAGAAGAGTTAAGGACACTCCATACACGGCTCTCAGGAAATGTCTCAACTTGCAATCCTTATCTAGTGGGCTAGAAACTCTTAATCCTTAGAATGTTAGTTTCTCTTATATTTTCTGGTCAAACTTTTGTAATTCAAAGGACAAATTTCACAATTCTACAGAATATGAATTACAATATTGGTCATCCATAGAGATTCAGAAGAAAGGGCTGTTGTCTAAAGCAACGGTCCCCAACCTTTCTGGCTCGGTGGACCGGCGGGGTGATGGAGATTGTTTCGTGTGCATATCACTTTCACAAATGCAGCTTCCAGTACATTCAACCACCACTTCTGCAGCCCAGTTCTGAACGGGCTGCAGCCCGGCATTGGGCCACAGCCCGGGGGTTGGGGACCCCTAGAATAAAGTACATACCAAAACCAAGCTTGGTACCATGTTATACCTATAGCACAGAAAACTCACATCATAAAAAGCTGAATCAAACTAGAAGCTCTGCTCACCTGAATTTCTTCCCAAATGTCTTCATCTAGAAGTGTGGCAGCGGTGTAATGCTGCATAGGAGTGATCAGGCAATGACCTTCAGTAAGAGACAGGTACCTCGGCAAGGACAGGTAAACCTAGAAAACAAAATGCAACATTTGAGCATCCAGTTAGTGCATATTGACCTTGATTTATTCTATCTAGATATGAAATAAAACTTGCTTAGAGTGACTATAAGTTCCAGCAGTGGGGAATCTGCTAAACAGTTTCCATACCAAAGGCTTTATATAACCATATAGGACAGGATCCATATGGAGACAGATTCCTGGATGAGAAAAAGTGGCAAAACAGGAAACATTATTATTTCTCAGCTATAAGGTTCTTTTATTTGTACACAGAGTCTGAAAAAATACACAGAGAGAGAGAGAGGAAGAAAGATTGCCATGTCATCTAATTTGGACTGGAATTCCTTTGTTGAATATATTCAAGCACAGGCTGAACGTCACTTGTCAAGGATGCTGGATTTCTGCAAGGAGCAGAAGATTGAATGTGATGCCTTAAAATGGTTTCTTTCGGATCTTTGAAACTAATTCCAAATTCATTTTATAAGAAGGAGAGACTATGTCTGTTGTTTTTTAATATCTGAATGACTTTGTTTGTCTTTGTGCCTTTGTTTTCTTCTACCAATTATAATTTCACCTTTCCTCTATGACTCTTCTCGCCTTACAACTCAACTCTGCTTTGGCTTCCTAATTATTTACTCTTCTTGTGCCACCTAAATATTCAGATCTTGTGTATCATTGCAGCAAGGTCGTCAACAAATCTGAAGTACTGAAGAGTAAGTTTATCATTCAAGACAGAGTCATATTCATATTTCCTGCATCCTTGAAGTGGCTTTTTCCTCTTAATTGAAGAGCCAGGGTTATTCAAAAGCAATCATTCATGTAATGGGAAGCAATCTTAATTTTAATTTCATAACATCATGCACAGAGAACAGCCTTCTTTTAATTCGTCCATTTCTATGTCAAAATAACTGATGTTCTTCCCTTACCTTGTTACCAATTGCAATGATTAGGTGTTTAGGAAGTTCAGAGCTACCAAAGCAATGAGGGCATTTTTCCATGCATGCAGCAAGTCGTTGATGCTGACGGATCGCTTGGTTTCTCTCCCTTTCCTCCGCTTTTCCACTTTCCTCCCTCTTTGCTGCTTTGGAAACGAACATGTCATCCAGAGTGTAATAATCTCTATCAGTTTTGTCTGAAAACTAAAGCAAGAGAGAGATCCGGTGAGCTGGAAAGCTAAACTGGGATTATAACATTTATTCGATGACTTCTAGAAACTCACTACCTCTAAACATAACAATTATGGGCTGTGGTGTTTTGCAAAGGGCAAATGCACAGAGTGCAGTGGTGCTATGTGCTCAACCTCAAAGCACTCAGACTCAGATTGCCATGAGGTAGATTGTTTGTGCACTCACATACAAAGACAACATGTGAAAACTGCTACAGTAGCCATACTGAATCTTCAGGAAGATGCAATTGCTTCCAAGCTCAAAGGAGTGTGCTTCAACCAGTGAACTTTGTGAAGCTCCACTGGAGATGTTTGCATAGCCCTAATAAAAACCAAATCTCATTTCATTTTCATTTTCATCAGTAGGAGTTGCTGCCTTACATAAAGCCCATAACTTGCCTTTATTCTTATAATCTGTATTAGATGGAAGATCAGAGATAATGCAGGCTGCAAGTATTGACAATGACAGGTTAAAACAAAGTCATGATAGGTAAATTTAGGCATTCAAAAGTTGTTCCAGGTATAGGGATGAATGGAAGCTACTAAATCAAGTTAATAGATAGATACAAGGCCACACTCTGTTATCTAATTAGAACAAGCCCATAGATTTGCAATAGAAAACGTTTCTCTTTTGGTGCCTGGCATTCCCAAGCCCCTTCTCCTCTTGATTTATGGGAGATGTTTTCCTCCCTGTTTTATTGCTTAACTTCTACCTTTTGGTTTCTGAAGGAAAAACTGTGCAGGACGTAACCTGGCTTCATTACCTATAGTGGGTGTCCCCCAGGCAAGGGTGATGTCACCAGTCAATCCTTTCATCCAATGGTGGGATTCAAATAATTTAATAACTGATTTGCTCAGGCTCAGGTTCGCTGTCGTGGGAGGCGAGGCCGAACCTGACCCTGGGCGAACCAGTTGTTAAATTACACACACCCATGCTATCAAAGTGGATTCTGGGAGCTGTCCTGCGCTGCAATGAAGAAACGGGCAACAGAGCAGCCGGCGCAAGGGAAGAAGAAGGAGGGAGAAGAAAGAGGGAAAGCGGTTTTCTCCTTCCCTCACGCTGGCCGCTCCGTTTCCCGTTTCTCCATTGCAGCAAAGCGCCCAGGATCCACTTTGATAGTGGGAGTGGGTGGGTAATTTAACAACCGGTTCGCCCAAACCAGTGCGAATCAGCTGAATCCCACCACTGCTTTCACCACAGAAGGGCTTCGGTCCTTCCGACAGGGAAGTATAGTATAGAATTACATATACAGTAGTAACTTGAGATCCTTTATCTACTAATAAGTACCCTACTTCTGTTGCTTATGCATTGGATTCTCCCAGCTTTCTGAAAAGGATAAATATGAGCGCATCACTTTGTTGAGTGGGGTCTCTCTCAATATTCTTTTGAAGGAATCCTACCAGCATATGCTGCTTAATAAACACCACAGTAAGTCTTGATCGTTTACTTTGGTTCCTGTGTTTGATTCCATACAGGTAGCTTGTCCCAGTCTTGTCCAAAGGGGAATATATTCTAGCAAAACTCTTCTATAGATAGCAGAACAAACAGCTGCAGCTTTCTGACTGCAAGTGAGATGCCTCATTTTACAACTATTGAATTGCAAACACAGGACTCAGTTTCAGAGACTTGCTGTCAATTTTGCACAGCCTTAGCCAAATGCTGCATTTTTCTAGGTTACTATCAAACATAAAAGGGGGAATGGATCTCAAGTCTCCCATGGAATATTATACTGGAAGGACCCTTTACGCTCACACATTAGGAATCCATTCAAAGAGATATTTCCCACTAGGATTCTGGATAGCCTCCCTCTCTCCACTGTTTTAGAGGAGAGAGGGGACTGGGAAATCAGTGCCTGCTTTCTTTTTCCGAACGTATCAAGACAAGATAGTTAAAAAAGAAAAAAGCCAGAAAATGAAGGCAAGGAAACATTTTTAGGAGAAAAAAAAAGGATGGAAATTGCAACTTGTTACCTGATTACATATAATAACTAAAAGTAAAAAGAAACAACAACCAAGACATAAATGGACACAGTGCTCTGCCCATCTTAAACTACCAAAAAGTGAGTGAAAAAAATAAAATAAAAATAAAATAATAAATAAAATAAATAAGCCTTTTTTCATTTCCAAAGTTTTGCTCTAGCTAAATGACTTTGCCCAATGCTATTGATGAAAATACCTAGTATCATGGATGATAATTTCACCATCTTTTTTAAAAAAAACACACAAATGGAAGAGCATCCATAGTATGTGGCAGAAAAATGCATGATACATGATACCCATGATAGACTGCAGTGTGTTTTAGAACATATCTTCATAAGGTTTCTATAGAAACCACAGAAATGCTCTTTAGAAAGCTTTTCAAAAGATAAGTTGCCTTGAAATATTTAATATTTTTCTTGTCCCCTTCCGTTCAATTGTGCCCAATTCTCAGAGATTGCCTGGACTAGCTCCTGCAGTTTTCTTGGCAAGGTTTTTCATGAGTGGTTTGCCATTGCCTCTTTCCTAGGCCTGAGACAGAGTGACTGGCCCAAGGCCACCCAGCAGGCTTCGTGCCCACAGTGGGATTAGAACCTCACAGTCATCCAATTTCTATCTTGATGCCTTAACCACTATAGCAAATTGGCCCTTTTATAAAACAAAAAATATTTGTGTTACTGTGTGGTATAAACTGAAGCAATTATGAAGTTAAGCATATAATTTCATGAACTGGTTGTTTTTTTAAGTAGTATTTTTTAAAGTTTAATTCTGGCGTCATTTAGAGTTCCACAAGTCAGTATCTTTTAATGAATGTTGACAACCGAATACTCAGAGACACTGAAAATTAATTTAAAACAATTTTAAAGTCTTGACAATATAACATACACAGAGTGGCTTCTTTATCATTTCCTTGTACTAATTAAACTGAACAGCACACTGAATTTTAAATTAACTCACCTTATAAAGTATTTTAAAGGACCATACAAAAGAAGAGAGTAGGTTTTAAACCCGGGTTGTCTTGCCTATATATTGTGTTTTTGTTTTGTTTTCTGTTTATTTAACTTTTTTGTGCCTTTCGGATTTCAGAAGTGGGGGTTTTGTTGTTGTTTGTTTTGTGTCTTTGAATCAGTGTTGATTCCTGGTGACCTCAAAGACGAGTCTTTGCAGTATTCTTGGCAAGATTCGGGAAGTTGTTTGCCATTGCCTCCTGCCTCCTAATGCTGAGAGAGTGATTGGCCCAAGGTCACCCAGTTGGATCCAATCTAGGTTGGTCCCCAGGACCAGAGATTTTGTCTTCCGAGCTTTCGGACTCGTGCTGGAGCCAAACTAGGGAAAAGCTCCCTGAAGATGGGCTTCAGCACAAATCCGAAAACTCAGAAGACAAGACCTCTGGTTCCGGTGACCGACTCAGGTTGGATCCTGCAACATTATCCTGGGACACATACATTCACCTTCATTTGTCACCCAATTGGGTTTGTGCCTAATGAGGGGGACTAGAATTCATGGTCTCCTGGTTTTGAATCCAGTGTCTTAACCGCTGCACTAAAGTAGCTCTCTTGTGTATACTAAAGCAACTTAAGAAACAGCATCATTAATATTCCAGTGATGAAATCACTAGGAATCAAATATTCCTTGCACCCATCTGGTGAAAAAAGCAATCACATGAACGGTATTTTGCTTATTAATGTAAGACCCCCCTGCTGGATTAAAATATAGGCCTAGAGTAGCACTTCCTTTTTATGGTAACTAAACAGATACCTATAGGAAGTCCAATGAGGATGTGGGATAAACTGTAATATCACAGTAATAGATATGAAGAGGCATATAACCATAACAGTTAATAGCTTCCAACTATTTTACCCTTCATGAATTTCTTTAATCCCTTTTAAAGACTGTCCAAATTACTACCATCATTTTAATGTCATCCTATTATGGAAGAAAAAGAAAATCTCCCTTTTTTTTACACCATGTATCATGCTTCCTCTCCACCCTGTATTCTTTTCACCCTTCTCTTCTTCTTTTTTAAACGTAAACTATATTAAAAAGTTACTGTTCTATTTACTTGGGTTTCTATAGAAACCATGTTCAATAGGTTGTCATGTTCTTATTCCCAAGTTACAGTACTGCGGTCTGGACAAGAACAGGACAAAGCTTCCACATTAATGGTGCCCAATTATAGGAAAAGTGCTGAATTCAAAGGCTCAGATCTAATTCTCAGAGGCTCATTATCCACTAGGAGAATGTATCTTACATGTCTTGAGGAACATATGCCGTGGAAAATTCCCAATGAACACTCATTGAGCATGTGTACAGATTGCAAATCCCTTCTTTTTTCACAAGATCACTTGATGTTTGCCATCAAATCAGTGTCAACTCTTTAACAACATACAGATCCTTTCTAGGGTGAAATGTTGGATATAAATTCAACTAAGCATAATATATACTGTCTACTGGCTTATAAGGCAGTTTGCATATAAGTTACAGAATTCAAACTTTCTTAACATAGAATTTTAAGTCTTAATTTTAAAGCAAAGATTATGAAGAAACCATATTACAGGATAGGTCAACTAGACTCAACATGTCATCTATCATCTAACATCAGGGGTTTTTTTTTCCTTATCAATACCAGCTGGAAAAATAATCCAAAAACATGTTTTACCAGGTCTGTAATGATGTGTGGGTTTAAAGAATTGTAATTTTTGAGACAAAATATATTATCAGTTTACTGTTTATTTCACACCAGTGCTTGCTTTTGATAGTATAGTTTGATAGTATTGTTACTATCAAACTATACTATTACTATTATTTGACAGTAATTTGATAGTATTATTTTTCAGACCTTTAAGATCATGTCACCCCTTTTCATTTCCCTTAAATTATCCAGTATTCACTTAAAATGGTTGATTTGTTTAAAAAAAACCTTGTATCTTTTCAAACCACATTCATTCACAGTGATCCATATACAGGAAATATGAAAAGATGGCTAACATAAAAAATTGTGTGTTTCCTAGAAATTCACCAGCCCATTAACATCGCTGTGGTTCATATCTCAATTCAATACTATGTTTATGTTTGAAAGAAGAAAAATCTCAACAAAGTCACCCATAAAATTATTTCCACCCTTATTGATAGGAAACAGCCCTGAAGAAAGCTCCTTAGAAGATTCATCGCCTTTCCACCAGGTTTAAATTTAGTGTGAGAGGGTGTTGTTTATTTTCTTTTATTCCATTTGTTTCCAGCATTTTACAGATTGCTGGATAGATGCATGGCTTGGAAACATTACATCAAAGAATGACTTGAGTGTGGTCAGTGACTACAAAATGAATGTGAACCAGCACTGTGAGATAGGTGCCAAGAAGGACTAATATGATCTGGGATGCATTAGAAGAAGCTGGTAACAGACATGTGAAGTCTACACTGGACTGATACGGTCACACCTGGACCTTATACAATTCTATGTACTTCATTTCCAGAATATTTGCAGGCAAGAATGGTTTCAGAAGAGGCTGATTAAGATGATACAGACACTTAAGGAAATGCCCTATGAGGATAGAGTTGAAGTTCTTGAGATGTTCAGCTTTGAGAAAATACACATACATACAAACTCAAATACACTATATACATATACGCATGTACAAGATATAAATCGAGTAAAAAACCAGAATCAATAATACGCATTAAACTTCCCTTCAGTTGCAAATTTTATGTTTCTCCTCTATATGCAATAATAAGATTCTAATTATGTCATGTTGACTTATATTTTCTCCTATATTTATTGGGTTTTGAAAATAATTACGTAGGAGGAAGAGTTTTGCATTCCGGTGAGGAAATAGTTCAAAGGGGTGAGAATTGAAAGTACATTTCATTTTCTTAGATTTTTTCACTTGCCCATTACCATTTATTATTTTGAAGCACCAGATAACACCATAAAGCAAATTCTAGACCTGTTGAGACCTGTCTATAAGCAATGTCTGTTTTCAGAACAGACAGGAGCAACTCAAAAATCAAAAGTGAGGTGTTTCCATCAATCATAAACTATATGTGAATTTCCAAATGACACATGTGCACACCAAAAAACACACAATGTCGGACTATGACTGATTTTCTACTGCAGCAATTACATCTGCCAGAGACAAAGCTTTGAAAACTCTGGATTACCTTAATAATGCAATTATATGTGGAATTCTATATATACATCACAGTACACAATGATGAAAAATATTTCCAGAGATTTCCCAAAACAAGGGAGGTCACCCTAAAACTGAGGTAAGTCTAGTGGGAATGTGGAAGACCATTGTTATTTCAAGGAGTTTAGGGATGTCTTTTGAGTTCTCCTTTATATAAAGAAAAGTCTAGAAGTTTAGAGCTCATTCAGAGCTGGCTTGCTTGTTTTGCTGGCTTGCTTGTTTTTCGCTCTTGCTTGATGAACAGAAAAGGGGGTGGGAGGGAATCTTACGTAGCTGCAAACTTTTTTCCACTGTGAAAGTCTCAGACTTGATTCTCACTCGAGTCATGTGCCAGCCAGTCAGACTCATGACTGAAGTGGAGGCCATGAAGTCAAGTTGCCACATTTTGATAAAAACTACAGGATGTCATTGTTTGTGGAGCTTCTGCACGGAACCTACCATTAGGTATTGTGGAAACTGACTGCCCTTAAGATATCTCAGCTGTCATTATTAAGGATCTCCCTGGCAGTCTGTAAGAGATTTGAGTATTATCTTGCTTTGTGTTTATGTTTTTTTATGTTACGCTTTGTTTGCTTCAGTTAATAATAAATCTTAGAATCCCTTTATTTACTGGAGTGTTCACAAGCCGTGGTGGCACAGTGGTTAGAATGCAGTACTGCAGGCTACTTCTGCTGACTGCCAGTTGCCAGAAGTTTGGCAGTTCAAATCTCACTGGCTCAAGGTTGACTCAGCCTTCCATCCTTCCGAAGTGGGTAAAATGAGGTCCCAGATTGTTGGAGGCAATAGGCTGACTCTGTAAATTGCTTACAGAGGGCTGTAAAACACTGTGAAGCTGTATATAAGTCTAAATATTATTGCTATTGTCTCTGGATCCAAAAGACCCAATTGCTTGGGCACCTGAACACTACCCTGACACTTGGCAAAACAATAAGCTGATCAATTTTAGTCTCCCTCACCCTTTCCACTTTAAAGACAAGGCTGTTCCCTGTTATAAGCCTGTCACACAACTATCTCTGCTATGTGCTGTGTTATGTTAATTAGATGTTCTATTAAAAAAAGGGCTGGGCCCTTTGTCACGCTCACTTCATGAAAAAGGAACAAGGAGAGGGTTGTTCTTTTTTTAAAAAAAAATCAACCATTTAAAAGTATGTTGATATATAGCATAACGAAATGACCAGCAAAATGACAGTCCTATTAGTTTATTGCAATGAGCAGAACAAACAGTTCTATGGCATTTTAAGGAAAACCAAAAAATATATATCATGGAATAAGCCTAGGATGACAATGTGCTTGCCAAAAAGTACTTAGGTGTCTACCCAACTCCCTACTCTATTTAATTATATTTGTTTAGGTTCTTTTAATTAAAAATAAAAAATGGGAAGCTAACATGCTGAAACAAAAAAAAAAAAAGAATAATCTCAAAAACACCATGTAGGTCTATCAAAGTCTTTAGGGCCCATTTCCGTACCTGAAGAATTGTTTGGGGGGGGAGGGAAGATGGCTTTAGCTCAGTGCTTTTGTTAGGCTTCAAGGTCACACTTTCCAAGCATCCATTTCAAAACAATGCCAACTGCCAGAATGTCAAATCTGCTCACTGGTCCAAAGGTGTTGAGGACACCTGGCTTGAACTTTTATAGATCACATTTCAGGTTGTGAGAGTATCTGAAGCTGAAGAATTCCACTCTGAATCTCCAGTAAATCATTATTTGAGCTTTTTGTGCCTTGTTTAAAGAACTGCTATCGTTAGGAGTGGAAGGGGAAGAAGACCTTGAGTGACCAGCAATTACCTTGCAAAGGCCAGTCTCAATTATGATAAGAGGGAAGGAGAGAGCACTACTAAAATGTCTACTTTGACAAAGTGTCTCAGAATGGAAAAGGGAACAGTCAACAGAATTCTACAATCAAAAGCCTGCCACAACATAAGCTTAAGTACAGTTTAACAACCATTCAGCGACCATTGGAAATTATGATGGTGCATGTGTTTTTTGAAAGCCTGCAGACCAATATGTTGGAGCTGGTATCTAAAATGCACACATTTGCAGAGCTAAGAGCA
>JANHJO010004605.1:104654-120803 GCA_032468235.1 Pseudoxyrhopus heterurus | reverse complement strand
TTGCAGAGCCAAACCAGACAGTTATGGAGGTGCAGATGATAGATTCAATAATTCCTCTGTAGAACTGTGTCAGCAGCTCTTTGGGCAGTTTGAGCTTTCTGAGTTGGCGCAAAAAGAACATTCTTTGTTGTGCTTTTTTGATGATGTTTTTGATGTTAGATGTCCATTTTAGGTCATGTCTCCCCTGGTCCTTCTTTTCTCTAGATTGGCCATACCCAAATCCTGCAATCATCCTTCATATGTTTTAGTCTCCAGGCCTTTATTCATCCTAGTTGCTCTTCTCTGCACTTTTTCTCAAAGTCTCAACATCTTTTTTTTGTAATGTGGTAACCAAAACTGGATGCAGTATTTCAGGTGTAATCTTACTAAGGTTTTATAAAGCGGTACTAATATTTCAAGTGACTTGATTCTATGCCTCTGTTTATACAGCCAAGGAACAGTATCTTAACAGATATCTTCATCTTGTGGACCATGGGAACTCCAAATTACTGTGGCCAGAATAAAAATCTACTCTATAAGGGTTCTCTCTCCAAGCAAGTAATTATCATGTGTGTGCAAGACAAATTACCAAATTTTCCTCTGGGAAAATTAACTCTATTACCACATCATTTTTCAGACACTGCTTGACAAGTGGCTCAAACATTTCACAATGAAGTGTTGAGGTTATTCATCAGCAACATGTTTCTGAGAAGAATCAAACAACTTTCATGGCCAAGATTATGCCTGGTACATCTATGATGACTTACTTAGTTGTGTTCCTTCAAGAACAGATGTGATGATCTGCCTTTGATGGGGAAAATCTCTTTCACTTCAAAACAGGTAGATGATCAAAACCAAGAAGAAAGATATTCAGTTATTGAACAAAGATCTTCAACGCCAAGTAAGAAACAAGAAAAGATATCTTGGTGAAGGATGTCAGTCAGAGGAGAAAAATAACAAGGAAAGGAAACAGAGAGGTGCAGAAATTACAGGAAAAGCTAAGATAGGACTACTCCATCATGGATAGAGGCAAATACTGTAGGTTTAAAGGAAAGTGGAACACTTTTACAAACAGGTGTTCTAAAGTGACAGGAACATTTGAAGAGAGGAAGTGTCAAAGACAGCTTCTCTAAAAAATAGTATACATCAGGCACAGATGAATTCGCACTGAACTTTTTAAAACTATTGAAGAAGACACGACTGTTAAAGGTACAAAGAGGAGATTAATCTATTGAGGAAAGCAATAGCAAACTTTGTCATGAAGAATAAAGACATTTTTATGACGTTACAAGAGTTCTGGATTTACTGGACCTCAACCCATCAGACCAAATTCTGCTGCACCTTTGACAGAATAATTTCATGATTCATATGTGGCAAGATTACAGTATGTCATTTTTATTCATTTGCATCATTTGCATAATGACATACATGCCATCCAATTGCTGTGGGTATTTATTCTTCAACTTTCCAAGTTCCATTAGTAACAGACACTCTTCCCCATTAATTTTTTAAAACTAGGTTTTTAAAATGCAACAGGTTTCTACCCCCCCCTGGAAATAATGTACATCTATGATAGCTGGAGAAGGACTGGTAACAAACACACTTCAAATTATGAATTTGGAGACAGTTACTATGGCTATTTCCTCATTAGTAATTTATAGCTTCCCATAACATTGTGCAGTCATTGCTATGGCTGCATACATGCTTTATATTACCATAGTGATGACTAGGTGACGCTAGAAATTGCTAAGAATGACTAAATGATGAAATGGCCTAAGAGTACCACGGACTGCAAGTGGAATCAGTGAGTAGATCTTGGCAAAATAAATACAGATTACTCCCTTGAAATGAAACTCAGGTATTCGGAGCATGCAATATGGGCAGGTGATGGATTAGAGCAGGGGTGTCAAACGCAAGGCCTGGGGCCTGGTTAGGGAGAACATTCTTAGACCTAAGCTAGGGCGTTCCTCGGATGAGGCCATGACAGATTTTCCTTCTGGTAGAGCAGTGTTCTCCCCACTTACCAGTTCCCTACTAGCCTGCCATACCACAAATAAGCCTAACTGGTTATTGTCCTATTTATGTGATGTAGTTGTGGGAGCTGCCTAGAGTCACCTATGGATGATGCTTAGTTAGATAAATTGAATAAATAGATAGATAAATGGGTAAATAAAGGAAGATTAAAGACTAAAGATTATTTATTTTTCATTTAATAATGTTATTAAGTTCATCCTGATATAAAATAGCAATAGCACTTAGACTTATATACTGCTTCACAGTGCTTTACATCCCTCTCTAAGGGGTTTACAGAGTCAGAATATTGTCCCCAACAATTTAGGTCCTCATTTACCCACCTTGGAAGAATGGAAAGCTGAGCCAACCTTGAGCCTTGTGACATTTGAACTGCCAAATTTCAGGCAGCCGGCAGTCAGCAGAAGTAGCCTGCAGTACTGCACTCTAACCACTGCGCCACTGCAACTCATTAATTTTTTATGGCTATATATATACTAAATTCAGCCACAGAGTTAGGGAGGCAAGACATCCTCCACTTTAATTATGCTCATCTCCAGCTGAAGGGTAGCATTTGGGAAACATCAAGGAAAGTATCAATCTGTTACAAAAAACTGAACTGCACTTGTTCTAAAGGGGCAAAATGGAGGGGAGGGTCCTGGCTACATTCCATACAGTGAGCCACCAATTTCACCTGAAAGAGCTTTACTGCACTCAGTATGAAATCTACCATAACCACCACCCTAATGTTCAAAACTTCGGGATTGCCTTTGATGATCTGTGTGTCACCTACTCAGTTTGGGCCTTTGAAGAACCAGAAGTATGGAATAACCAAATAACAGAGTTGGAAGAGACCTTGGAGGTCTTCTAGTCCAATTTCTTGCTCAAGCAGGAGACTTTATACCATCCCAGACAAATGGTTGTCCAATATCTTTGTTAAAAACTTCCAGTGATGGAGCAGTCTAGTCTAGTCTAATCTAATTTGGTTCTTCAGAGTACTTTCAGATATTTCTTGCCAAAAATAGTGACAATGCAAGTAATGATTTGAGGTGCAAAAAGAAGAGAGCTACTAAGTGAAAGAGCAGTACATTTACAAAATACAAGAAGTCCTCAATCTGACCAATCTGGTGCCTATCTCTATGCCATGAGGTCCACTTGAGCCTCTGGGCAAAAGACATGTCCTTGGTTTTTTTATGAGAAGGTGCGTTCACCTACCATATTTTGCCAGTTTCCTCCATGCTCTTTTCAAATACATTGGCATCTGAGAAAGTACCATAGGATCACCGGCATAAATAAAGAGGAAGATATAGCAGTCTCTCAATGACAACAAATTTTGTATATCTTGAGGGTGCTATTGTATAATGATGAAAAACTGACTTACGCCTGCCTCATTCATAGGCCGGGAACAAGACTGTCCTCATTGTGTGGACGAAGGTGAAAATTGCTGTTGACGAGGAATGATTATGCCATGACTAAGTACAAGAGCAACATGCCAGAGATTCAGAAGGGGAATCCAGTATCAGGTTTCACCTGCTGGACCTTCTCTGTAGCCCCATAAGGGGAAATCTGACTAGTCCTATGTCTCTGCAGTGAGCCTGCATCTCAAGCTCCCTGTTTCAGGTTTCAGTAAAACTATTTATTCCAGATTATACTGCAATAGTTCCAACTAATGGACTGAGTCCAAGCTTCATCACTGGATTCAGGAAAGTAGAGCATTTAAAATATAGCCTAATGAGTATAGTCTGTCTCCAGAATGTCTGAATGACTGCAGAATTGTGGCGTTAGAAGACATAGATTCTTAAAATCAAAACAACTTGCACAGCATTGCCATAGCATTCAGCAACTTTGGGGAGTTCGATTAAAGTACCTCCCATTATTATTGATATTAATTTGAGCCCAACCAAATGCCTACGATGTGCACAATACTATTCAAGCTCCAACTTAAAGCATTTGCACAGTCAAAAGTTGCATTGCATCAGTGGCTTTAATTCCCACCATGAACTCCCACCATGAATTCCTGATCCTGGAATGCTGATTTATGTTTTGACTCAGGCTTTTCCTCCAAGTCTGCTGCCAGGATAGAGGGAATATATTCAGGCAGCTCATTTGCGAAGCAGCAAAAAGACTCTTTATCCAGGAAACCTCGTTTCCTCACCTTTTCCTAGTTTTCCTTTGCAGATAGCTAGCAGGTAGATTCCAACGTTTGTTTTTCATTGGACTGATGTGAGGGTTTAGAAAGTTTTTTCTCCTTATTACCTATTCTGTCAAATTTGGGGATCCTATTTTGGTGATTCGTCCTTTTTGATTCTCAATACTACCCTCCTTTTGGGTGGGGGCTCTATAGCCATCAAAAACATAGGTCCAGTCATCAAATGATAATCTCTGTCTTTCCCTCTACCCCCCCCCCAATGTGCTAGGACCTCAATTTCTATAAATTTTTAGGTTTGTCATCCAAGCTCTTCTAAAAGGTACCAGGCTGAGAAAAGCAGAATTACTTTCTTCTTCTACATATAATTAGCAGGAAATTATAAAGATTTTGTATCACAGCACTTTAAACAAATCTCACTGTAGCACTCTGAGATGGAGAAAATAATTGCATTCAAACTTTCTCTTCTAACTTTGCCAAGCCAAAAACAATGTGTGAAAAGGTAGAACCTTATTTTTTCTATCTTTGAAAGAAATCGGCATGTTTCTTGGTGACATCTTCACAGCTTGGGTCCAGCATATCTCAGGCTCAGTGTGACCTTTATTCATCATTATTGCCGAGATTTACCATCTCTCCATGCACCACTAATAAACCTAAAATCACACAAGAAGACTTATGTAGTAGCTATTTGTTAATTGTAAAAATCACTTAAGAAAACAATCATCTAGACTTGTTTTGCTGAGAGCTAGGCTTTCACAAAAATATATCTTTGGATGGGGGCAGTGCAGTGGCTCAACGGTCAAGATGCTGGGTTTGTCAACTGGAAAAGTCGGCAGCCCAAGTTTGAGAGCTGAGCGCCATGTGATGGGGTGAGCTACCATCCTCGCCCCAGCTCCTGCCAACCTAGCAGTGTGAAAGCACGCAAGTGGAACAATATAAATAGGTACTACTTCAGTGGGAAGATACAATCACTCTGTGATGTCATGCTGGTCACTTGGGTCATGGAAATGTCTTCGGACAGTGCTGGCTCAATGATCTTTAAACAGAGATGAGCACCACCCTATACTAACTGCTCGCTATATACCTGCTCAACTATTTCCTTTTAAATATTTTAATTTACAGTGTAATGCAGTTACCTGTCTTCAAGCAGCTTTGTGTAAATGCTATCTGCCCCCACAATTATGACAATTTTAAAATGCAAGTAAAATCCATTTATTTCTCTGAAGTATTTCTTATCAGTCTCACAAGAAATGCAGGCTCTTAACGATAAACTCCCAGTAATCCAAAACTGAAGTTCACAAGTTTCTCCTCAAGATTGCTTGACATGGCAGTAATATTTAGCCATGACCATAGCAGAGCTTCTTTATCCAAAATCAGAGGTTCATACATGCAGCAAAGCTCTCCCTTGTTGCTGAGCTGCACAGACGATTAAAAAAATATTCTATGGTCAGTTACAGTGGAATAAAAACATTTCTGTCCCAAACATGCTAAACCAATCCCTCAGTTAGGGTTGTGGAGGTTGTTGTTTTTTTTAAGAAAAAGAAAGACCCCATTCATCATCCATGGCTTGCTAGATGAAATTGGTGAAATGTAATCTGTGTTTAAAGTCAGGAGTTCTGAAAAGCAGAGTGTTATTTCAATTTTTACTGAAATTAATCATAAAGCAATTCAGTGAAAAATAGAATAACTTTTCCCATGCCTTCCAGATGTCCCATCCCCTCAAGTCAACCTTTAGAAGGTGAGACATTCTTATTACATCTTGTTTGTGTTGTTTAGGTGTTTGTTTATTTTTAATCTGAATAACTTCAATGAGGGTTGCAAGGCCATCGAACTACCTTGCCTCTTGGAAATTTTTCTAGGGGTTTTCAGAGCTGGAATCTGCATTTTGGGATAAGGCAAATAGGGAAACAGACGTCGCACAACTTCTGCAGAGTCACAAAATTTCAAATAAAAATATTAATTTTTTTCTAAACAGAGATCACACAGATGGAGAATGGATTGTGGAACATCATACTATGTGAAATAAAAGCAAATGAAGGATTATCTGGACAAGAAGATGACCAAAGTGAACTGTATGGTGTTCTCAGTGCTTTCTGCCGCTTGCAAAAATATTCATAGACTTTTCCCTACCATTCGATTGTATAAGCCATGTATTGTGCGATCTTTCCAAGAAATTCCTGACAAATCTTGCTGACAATTTTGTCCTTCAGAAGATGGAGCAAAATCCAAGATCAAATCTCCTAACACAAATCAATAAGGAAGACAGCTGAAGTAGCAGAAACACTGGAGAAAGTGAGCATAAACTGCTGGTGTCATGAAAATGAGCATTCAGAATGAGCAGATACTAACTATAACAAGACAAGAGAAGTACGCAAAACCTGGTTTCTGGAATTATTTCTAATTCCTTTAACAATAATGGTCTTATATACTGTATGTATGCACTCAAAAGCATAAAGCAAAATATATACAGTACATTTGGCTCCAGGTCATCTCACTAGGAGACCTTAGAATGGAGCAATCACCACCATTCCAAACAGCTACACAACTGTCTCTCTCAGACATTGGAAATCCAGTGGGGGAATTTGGAGACTTTTTTTTTCTTTAGATTGCTGGCCTGACTCAATCCATTTTCAAACTCAATCTTTCTTTAGTAAGCTTCTTTCTCAACACAAAATATAGTCCTGTTCTATTCTGTTTTAGAAAGTTATCTTGTTGACAGACAGAGTTCTGAACCCCTTTAGGTAATTCCTTTCCAGCATTCTCTTAAGTTGGAAAGAATACAAAGAATTTTAATCATGTTCCAAAAAAAAAAGGAGAAGCAGTATACCAGCTGCTCTTTGAAGATAACAAAATAAGAGCAGGTAATAAAGAAAAAACAGAGCTGCTCAGCTCCTATTTGGTTTCAGTCTTTTTCAACAAAAAAGAACGTGTTCCACCCCAAAAAAATTGAATAATATGATGAAGGGGCTCATGGAACTGACATAAATATGATCAGGGAACATATTTTTATTTTGAATGAGTTTAAATCTATGGATGGATGGATGGATGGATGGATGGATGGATGGATGGATGGATGGATGGATGGATGTGGATGGATGGATGAAGATCCCATAAGCTACAGGTATGTGATACCAATAACAAGAAACAGTCTGCAGCAATTCAAAAATTTGAAAGCACCTTGAAAACAGTGTGGTAGTTCCCGGGTCAGCATGTAATTATCAAGAGCAAACCTGGCTGCACTAATCTTACTTTGCTAACAAGTAACTTCTTTGTCAAAGAAAGGAGATGCAATAGAGGCTTGTCTAGGGTGGTTGTCTTGGATTTCTGCCCTGTACAGGGATTCAGTTTGATGGCCTAAATACTTCTTCCATCTGCCTAATACAAAACTGTTTTCTCTTAATTTTTATAACACTGAAATGTGAATTTGATAACAGGGGAGGGAGTTGGATCATTTTAGCCTATATTGTAATTATTCATTAAATAAAGCACGTAAAACAGAATTGTGTACTGTATACGCATAAGAGAAAATATATACTGTATGCATATCATATTGTGAACCTGTCTATCCACCTTAAGGTCTAATGTAAACATTGCGCCTTAAGGTCGAACATAAGCATTGCATTGTTGCACAACGAACTCTGTTACTTTTCTACTGATATTGTGATAGTGCTTGCGAATATGAAAGATGCAGACTTTGCAGTGTGAAGCATGACACTGCTTTTGTCATGTTAATTAAAGTCTTTGGTCCTGTGGATGCCTCTGTAAAAAGGCTTCTTTGTCAGCTCCTGATGCATGAATTATGTTGTGGAGTCAGTACAGCCCATCCTGAACTTATAATAAATCAGAACCAAAAGTGATTCTGATAAACTTAAGTCAAATTTGTCACAAAACATTCTTCAAATGAACTCACTCAACAAATCTCAAAGAATCTAAGTGTCCTTTGGCACTGTCTAAATATAGGAAAATGTCTTTTTATGAGATTAAGGATTTTTCTGGATTTGAACCCAATTGCAATAATTATAATTTAAAATATAAAAATAATTGTGAGACATTGCGACTTCTTTTTTCTGCCATTCTCTCAGTACACTGCCTTCATCTCATCCACAAACCATATCTGAGGCAGCTTAAATCTATTCTTCACTGTTTTGATGACAGTGTTTTCCTTTTCAGGATTCAACAAGCCATGATATTTTTGCTCTGGGTATAATTTGACAAATTTGACTAAATCTTTGGCCAATGATGGCATGAAAACAGCAACTGTACTGGGATCAACCCATAATCTCTTAGACACTTCAAGCTTATCTCTGATCTTGGGTACTGTCTTCTACAGCCAATCCTCAGCTTGGAGATCTGAACGATAGCTGACAGTGGTGATGGTGGCAATGTTTTTCCAATTACCTAGTTATGGCCAGTAGAAGAGGAAGAAAACAAAGAAAAGGAAATTTACCAATATCTTTCCTTATTGTATAAACAGTAAATAAGGGCATCACTATAGTATTCGTTAGTATTATGCCTAGAGCAGGATAGGAATCTAAGCTGGTATAGTTTTCTCTTTGAGACATGAGTGGATAGCACATTAACTTGGCTCAGAGGAAAAGCTCTAGATATTTATTTAATGACGGAGCATCATTTCCTGAAAAATGTTTTGAATTCCATTTAGATGTAGCTTGGACTAGCTTGATAGTCCCTTTTGCCTCATTACATTTTCTTGTATTGTGGTCTGAGCCTTCTTCTGTCTATGAATATTGATAATGCTTGGGGTTTAAATTAGTAAAGACTCCACTGAGAGCTTAGGCACCAGTATGTAGCTAGAAAAATTGCTTAAAGACGATCAACTTTAATCATCTACAAAAATAGTAAAAGTGCATTGTTTTTATAAGATTTTAACTATTGATTGGCTTTAAGTTTGGTTTTAATTGAATTGGTTTCACTATTTATTTTTTAGGGAGTGTGGTGGCTCACAAGGTTAGAATGCTGAGTTGCCAATCAGCAGGCTCTTGTTTGAGACCCACTGCTGCCATTGGGTAGGGTGAGTTCCAATCGCACGCTTCAGCTCCTGTCGACCCAGCAGTTGAAAAGTGGGCAACCATGAGTAGGTTAATGGGTATCACTTCATTGGGCAACTTCAGGGGGACACAAAAGGAGCCCCCAACTGGGTATCCCCTGGGGAACGGTGATATCACCGGCAAATCATTTCACTATAGAAACACTTCAGTGCTTCCAACATTAGGGGGGGGGGACTATTTATTTTTGTTATTATATATTATCTTTTTTGATATTTTATTATTGTAAGATGACTTGATTGTGTATATTCTGTAAAAAATAAAATGCAGGGTATAAATCTATAAATAACTAAATTATAAGCCATGATAAATCTGTTAAGGTGTTCCCAGTTGGGGACCTCTCTAAAATTCTTTAAATGATACGGGCAATTGTGTAATTCATGGAGAAAATTATCTATGTGGTCATTAGAAGTCAAAAACTTGAGGACACATAATCATTTAATGGCGCAATACAAAGTATTGTCTTAAGTAGTCCCATAGTCTTTCATATACTGTAGGCTTTTTTCTACAAGACAGTGTCTTCCTTGGAATTTGGAGGGACTGTATTTCCTGTACTGTACTGGGTTTAACAATAAGGTGATAGTGATTTTTGTTTTCATTTGAAATATTTTTAGGGGGAAATTGGTTTATTTTAAATAATCTCTAACAGAAATTGCTGGCCTTCTTAGAGGTCCATTTATTAAAGGGCTTTCCATTTTAATACTTTGCTAAACTTTCACATTGCCCGTTTTGAGAAAGTGTTTGCTCTGAAATTGGCATGTTGCTCCGTCTTGGCATGTAGCTTTTTTTTTTCTCCTGCAAGGTAGCCTGATCTATTCCAAATTATATAACAGTGACCTCAGGCAAGAAAGGCAACAAATGTATGAATTTTCTGACAGCCCTGGGAATTAAAAGATCAAAGAAGAAAAGGCAAAAGAAAGCAAGTCATGCCATTATGTAAAGGAAGCCTACATTGGACCTATATTGATGTTCTGAAGCATAGAATCACTGCATCTTGCAGAGTAGCAGGACTCTAAAATGGTGCAATACTATGCTGAGCATTTGGCTGACAAAGTTCCTTAAAGTGAACATTAATGGGAAAGAAAAGTGTGCTGAAGTTAGGAATGCCACTGATGAACAAACTACTGTTTTTGTGAGAAGCAAGACCTTGTTTACTTGCAACAGGCTACTTCTGCTGACTGTCGGCTGCCTGCAATTTGGCAGTTTGAGACTCAAGGTTGACTCAGCCTTCCTTTCTTCCGAGGTCGGTAAAATGAGGACTCAGATTGTTGGGGGCAATATACTGATTCAGTAAACTGCTCAGAGACGGCTGTAAAGCACTGTAAATGGTATACAAGTCTAAGTGCTATTGCTAAGTGTTATTGTTTTTATGAGAAGCTAATCCTTGTTTACTTACAACTTCCACCTGCAAATAAGATTATAAGGATACACTGTCAAGTAATAATTCAGAATCTGCAAATAAATTCTTGAAAACCTCAGGGTCTCCCAGTTCTCCTGAAAAGCATAGCCACAAAGCAGAAGCTTCTCCAAGCAGCGGGCAGGAGAAAAATGTTAAGACCTGGATGGTCAAAGGCCAACAGAAATGTTATCCCTTTATGGAACTTGTAGCATAGTGGACTCCAAGTTCTGGATTCTGTTTCCTTCCAAAAGTTGCCCTAGTGGGTTTGACCGGAATCATTATAATACACTGAGTGAGACAGCTTCCTGTAGATCATTTCCAGAGAAATCTGGAACAGGATCCTGAAATATGATTCTGAAGTAGAATCTGGCAAATATCCATCAATGCCAGATGCTGGTGCCAACTCTGTTATAGAGATACAGTAGAAGTCTGTATTGCACAGCCAGCAAAATTCCCAATTTAATTTGAGATGAGGATTTATTTTGCCCATCTGCTGGTGACTACGGGCTACTTTATTACAGAAAAGCAAGATGAGCACCAAAGATTAGCAGATATTTTTAAAATCTCTGGCATTCATATAGCCTATGTAAATTCAAGCAAGCACCATTTATCTTGAAATATATATTTATGAATACTGAGTAATTATTTCTAAAAAGTAAGGGTGTTGTTGTTTTTTGACAGATTCAAATGCCATATCCTTTTTATTTTTATTTTTCACATACACACTATGTGGTGAAATGTAGTATGGATTCCCAAGAGGGAGGGCTGCATTCCAGGGGAAGAAAAGATAGAGAGGTTTAGATAGCTTTAGTGGGAAGAAGAGAGTTAAAACATTTCCTACCGAAGAATTCTCAGAGTGTATGTTTAATGGTGTAAGTAGTTTGCTTTAGTTAGACAAGATTTCTGTATAAAGGTGAGGAGTAATAAAGGAGAGTGCTTAGAACAGGGCTGTCAAACTCGGGGCCCGCGGGCCAGATGCATCACGTGCTGGCCATGCCCACCCCCAGTTTAGCAAAGGGGGGGAAAGTCACGATACGTCATGTGCCAAAGCCCTGACGATGCAAGTTTGACACCCTTCACTTAGAAGAACCTCAGCATCTCTTTCTTGGTTTTTGGAACCTGATAGTGACACACTGAACCACAAACAAGCCAACACTAGTTCTGTAAACCTAGTTCGTTTGATTAATTTTCTTTTTAGTGTCTTTCACAAATCCAGGAAAGCTAAATCATGGCTCAATTAGCCAGGGATGGTTTTGAAAACACAGGTAGAAGCTTCTTGCTTTTATAAATAAAAACAATTGTGTGCTAAACGGTGATGGTGATGAAGATAGTAATAATACATTTTAGGGAATCATCTATCTATGTCTTTTTATTTCCCATCACAACTTAATGCATCTTATTATTTGCTCAAAGAAAAACATCCTGTCACATTTAGCCAGGGCTATTAAGGTAATTTCCATTGCAAACCTGAACATTAGCATCATAGAAGTTAGAAGGAAAATATCTAAACAACTATGTAAGTTCATAGCAGTACTTTAATGAGTTTTTAGCCAGGGCTTTTAAGTTGCTCTTAATGTGGGATACAAATAATCATGTCCTTTAAAAGTGAAAAAAGAGAGGAGGACTCTGCAGTGCACTTAGAAAACTGATTCGGAGTTAGTTTACTCTGACTCAACATAACATGGCATCCACAGAGGGAATTTTAAAAAGTCAAGAAGGCGATTGATGCAGCCCCATCAAAGCCAAGCCCCTTTTGTAACTGATAACATTGCACCCATATACGAAGTAGTAGGGCTTTGATAGCATTACTGGGGCTACCACCTCTACTTTTTGCGGGGGGTGGGGACAGTCCTGGCCCTTAAGGAGACCACTGACAGATTCCATTTTAAATTAAATGTGTTCCTAACAAATGGAATTAATTTCATAATCCATATTCACAAGTCTGTAACATAAGCATAAGACACCAAAATGACAAGTTATGCATCATGACATCACAGTGCAAGCTCCATCCTTTTATATATGCATCATAGCATCACATTCAAATATGTAAAGGACAATGTCACAATGAATCTTCATCGGATACTCATTACTATGTTATTGTTTCTGCCAAATTCCTACTAATTCACCTACAGTTTCAATCAAAAAATCAGTATGTTTATATTTGGACACAAAACCAAATTCATTCCTGAACTGTCATAAACAGCAAGTCCCCAAGGACATATAAACATCTCCTTCATAAAAAATAAAAACTTGGCAACACTAAGAGCCGCAACTCAAGAAACACTTTCTATAAATTCCACAAATATAGACCACAACCGCAGCATCAATAGGATCCCTAAGGTTTCCAAGAAAAACATTCTTCAGGTAAAAATATCTATTTATTTTGATATCTTCTGACAGGACAGAGAAGCACTGAGTTAAGCTCTTGGGAAGAGTACGCCTTGTTACTCCACCCTTGGAGTGAAGAACGA
The DNA here is from genome assembly GCA_032468235.1 of Pseudoxyrhopus heterurus. Lineage (NCBI taxonomy): Eukaryota > Metazoa > Chordata > Lepidosauria > Squamata > Pseudoxyrhopus > Pseudoxyrhopus heterurus. The sequence goes on along the minus strand of JANHJO010004605.1, from coordinate 107,735 downwards.
ATGCCTTCTTCTAAACCTTGCATGAACAATTTGAGACTCTGTCTTACCTTATAGTGTGTGCATTGCAGATATTTTCAGGATATGAGCCCTCCTAATGTGTTATGGTAGAGTGCTTTTACAAACCCTATATTTTGGAAAAGCATGCTGAAAATCAGAAAATCTTGATATTTCTGGGCATTTAAAGAAAATTTAGTTTCACAATCTGCCATCCTAGGAACAGTTCCACAAGATGTAATGATGACTATCAATATGAATTATATTAAAGGAGAATTAGATCAGGGTAGTTCATCTTTGAGAGCCAGGGAGGTATTTAATTGGCACAATCCTACTCTAGGAGACTTATCTATTTACAAAATTGTGCTAAAATAGTCATTTAGGTGGCAGTTGTGGCAGGAAGACTGGGGTGGAACAAAGGAGGTGCCTAACGATATATTAGTTCCCACCCTTATTACATTATCATTTTCTAATTAAGAAAATCAATGAAGATAAACCAACCAAATGTTTAATTCTCATGATGTCAAAATTACTCCCAGCATTGGAGATAATCAGTTTCTTGATATCTTGATACTTGATACTTACTGGGAAATAGAGACCCAAGGTCATCCTTAAGAAAAGCTCTTATCCTTTACACAGTCTAGTTCATTTTTCATTTTCTTCCAGCGGAATCTTCAATCTGATGCAAATTCATATGCCATCAATTTATGGACTGGTGGAATACATGTGCATCAGATTGTTGAACTAGATATTCCTTCATCTCAAGCTCATAGCTTTTCTTATGTTCTTATATGTTAGAATTCCCCCTGCCAAGGAAATTAAGAAATACATTAATTTCAATAATATCTTTTTTCATACCTTCTGAAATAAGGAGACTGAGCTCAAACCACTAACAAGGTGTGATGCAAAGAGCTAATTTGATTACATGGAGATTCAGTTTGGTGTGGTCAATGCTAGACTAGAGGGTATAAGGACAGATACTTCTCAAACATTTTTCTAAAATTGTTGCACAAACAGTACATAACAGAACATTGCCAGAAAAGACTATCTTTGGACACTCCAACAAGCCAGAAGCTCAGGAAAGCAAGTGGTTAAAGGGAGAGGTCTCTGATCTTTAATAAGACCTTATTTTTAGACAATTTTAGAGCAACTTTATTTTTTAATTCAGAATAAAACACTTTTACCTTTGGTTCGGCACATCTTTATAGACCCAAGGTCATCTTTAAGAAAGGCTCCTATCCTTACAGAGTCTAGTTCATTCTTCATTTTCTTTCAGTGGAATTTTCAGTGTTTCTCATATGTTGCATTATATGAAGTTCCTCTGAAAATCAAGGACCCTTGCAGGATCCATGTACATAAAGATTATGCTAACTTTCAATCTCAGATTTGTATATGATTGACAGTAGAAGACCCTATACACTCTTGCCATATGCCATGTGCTTTGCTCATTTCTTCCAGGAACACCAACCTGCCACGATGAAGCAGCATGTATCAAAGGCTGTCAGCATTCCAACTAACAAATTCCAAACCAATAAACTCCGAGAGAAGCATTTCCTCAAAGTTCCATTTTATTAGAGTTGTCATATTGGCACATCTGGGAAAACCCGAATCTGAGAGTTCCGGATTTTCCCTTCCCAAAATAAATTCAAAGATCCATCCCCTGCACCCACCAGTTCATCATATGGCCCAATCAAAACATCATCCCAACTGGAGACATTCCTTCAGACACTCCTCTTCAGGTGCAGGGTAACATGTCCTTGACTTTCTGAGAAAGAATGTTGTTGAGTCTAATCTTCCACCTTTCTATGAAATCCCTCCTTCCAAATTCCCAGGCACTAAATGTAGCAGCCTCGAAGCTTCCAAGTAAAATATGGCTTCCAAGGCTGACACTAGCAGTAATTGAGTTCTGTGTATTTTCAAAACCAATTTCTTGATTCACACATATAACATTCATACCTTCTTCATATAATAGGAGCAACTATATATATTAAACTTATCTTAGATAAGTTTGTGTGGCAGATTCAGACCTCATGACTTTTATAGGCTCTGGTCCAGGTGCTATCAATTAAAAATAAATAAATCTGCAAAATAGGCAAAATTTAAATTATTCAATGCTGATCTGGCCCACTCTGGTGCCTCTATCGCAAAAGAAAACAACAAATCAAAGTGCAAAGATAAATATAAGAATTATCTTTATGCAGACATTAATAAGCACGTAAAGGATAGTGCATCCTCTAGAGACTACTTATCTTCAGCATTGTTACTTTTGTATCTGCCTTATAAAAATGTGGCTCCAAACTATCATTTTGTTTTCAGAAACTATTTTACTAATGAGTGGTACTAAAAGGAAAAAAAAAATGAAAGCAAGTTCTTGCCAAGCGTAAATCTGTATAGCTCCATTAGTGGCAGTAGTATTGTGCTGTCTTGTTCCATCTGACCATTTGAATCATTCTGAATTCAATTATATGCACGCACACAAAGCAGCAGCCTTGATTTTATATAGTCAAACACAGAACAGTTCCCTATTGTTATAATGAAAATATACAAATTTGCTGTATTATTCATACTCAATGAATATCTTATCACTTCCCAGATTATAGTGGTTGGGTTTATAGTGGTTTAGTGTAATTAACAAATGAAATATAATTTTGTCTGATTTCAGTTTTTTTTCTCTGTAAAGAAAATGTGGGTAGATCTTTTATTATATTACCACTGACATAATATTGTCAAAATATATAGGCAATGATTTAAGCAGAGTGAAGAATTAATGTTTCATATCCGTACTTATCCGGATAAGCAGACTTATCCAATCATTTTTTATTTTTAACCCTGCAATTTGAGACATAATCAGCTCCAAGCAAGCAACCATATATCCTAAAATCAGGTTTAGCTGCTCTCTGTCTACCAAGAGCCTTGAATGGTGCAGTGGGCTAAACGCTGTACTTTGTAATTAAGTATTCAGCTCCCAGCTACCTTCAATTTAGCAGTTCGAATCCCACCAGGCTCAAGATCAACTCAGCCTTCCATCCTTCCAAAGGTCAGTAAAATGAGAACCCAGATTGTTGGGGGCAATATGCTGACATTGTA